>VSMD01125606.1:0-19337 GCA_008750895.1 Mirza zaza | reverse complement strand
ATGCAGAAGAGCATCACTGTCACAGACTCACAGTGTGTTCACCCCTCTTGCCTGGTCCATCTTCCAGAGCAAAACTCAAACATGTCTTTAAGGGACCTCTCCCTGGGTAAGATCAATGGGATTGAAGAGAAAGTTGAAAATAACACAAATAAACCAAAAACACAATTAGACACATGAATGAAAAATTCATTATAGAGACAGATAATCTGAAAAAATATATTACAGAATCCCTGGATTTGAAAGATTCCCTTAGGGAATTTTAATATACTTGGAAAGTTTTAAAACAGACTAGAACAAGCAAAGAAAGAATTTTAGATCTTGAAGACAAGATTTTCAAATCAACCAAGTCAGTCATAAAATGAAGAAAACAAGTATCAAGAAGTATGAACAACCTCTCCACAAATATGGGATTATGTAACATGAACAAATATAAGACTCCAAGAGATTCCTGAGAGAGAAAAAGCAAAAAGCAAGGAACAGGTAAAACCTGTTTGTTGGAATAAAGGAGGAAAATTTCAAAGGAATTCATAAAGGTTTACATATTCAGATGCAAAAAGATCATTGAACACAAGGAAGATTCATGGCATTGCCAAGTCACAGTCATCAGTCTGGCCAAAGTCAAACTGACTAAATCTAAAATTCCTAAGAAAGTTACCCCCCCAAAAAAGAAAAGTAGAAAAGAAAACACAGTACCAGAAAAGATGACTTTTAACAAAGGAAGATGGCAGGAAATAAGAAAGAAAGAGAATACCACAGAACAACTAGAATTCAAAGAAAAAAATGGCAATATAGGTCTTTACATATCAATAATATTGAATGGAAATGGACCATACTCTCCAATCACAAGACTCAAAGTGGTTGAAAGTATGAAAAAAACAAGATCCGACTATATGATATCTGCAAGAAACACGCTTCACCTACAAAGACTCGCAGAGACCAAAAATAAAGGGATGGAAACAGATATTGCATGCAAATGGAAACCAAAAAAGAACATCAGTAGGTATACTTCTCTCAGATAAAATAGATTTCAAGAAACAAACTGTAAAAAGAGACAGAGAAGGTCATCATATAATGATAAAGGAGTCAATTCAGCAAGAACATATAAGAATTGTAAATATGGATGCACCCAACACTGGATTATCAGAGCTAAAGAAAGGTAGACCCTGAAACAATGATCATTGGAGATCTCAACAGTCCACTTTCAGCATTGCACAGACCATCCAGGCAGAACATCAAAAACAAAACATTGTACTAAACTGTAATATAGACCAAATGGACCTAATGTGCATTTATAGAACATTTCATCTAGCGGCTACAGAATTCACATTGTTCTCCTCAGCTCATGGATCACTTTGAAGGGCAGACCATATGTTAGACCACAAAACCAATCTCAAATATTCCAAAAATTTTAAAACATACCAAGTATTTTCCTGACCAGAATGGAAAAAATAAAACTAGAAATTAATAACAAGAGGAACATGGGAAAATATTCAAACACATGAAAATTATTCAATATGGTCCTGAATGTCCAGTGTGTGAATGAAGAGATTAAGAAAGAAGATTTAAAATTTCTCAAAAACAAATGAAAACATAACACATGGGATACAGCTGAAGCAATAGGGAGAGGAGAATTTACAGCAATAAGTGCCTACATCAAAAGAGTAGAAAAGTTTCAAATAAAGAAACTAATGATGCATCTCAAAGAACTAGAAAAACAAGAGCAAACCAAACCCAAAATTAGTAAAGGGGGAAAAAAATAATGAAGGTCAGAGCAGAAATAAATGAAATCAAAAGAAAAATATACAAAAAAGATCTAAGAAACTATAAGTTGGGTTTTTGAAAAGATAAACAAAATAGACACTCCTTTAGCCAGACTAAGGAAAGAATAGAGAAAACCCAAATACATAAAGTAAGAGATGAAAAAGGGGATATTCATTCATCCTTTGTATGCTGAATAGTACTCTATGGTATACACATACTACATTTTATCAATCCACTCATGAATTGAGGGGAGACCATTCTCCTAAGTGAAGTATTGCAAGAATGGAAAAACAAACAACACATATACTCACTATTAAATTTGAACTACTAACTGATGAGCATTGAAATGCACAGAGGAAAGTAAAACTCAGTAGAAAGCAGCGAGTCGGGAGGGGGGAGGCAGGGAGGAAAACAAACCAACGTAATGGGTACTATGAACACTATTTGGGTGATAGGCACACCTATAATCAGGACTCAAGCATTACAAATTTGACCCATGTAACAAAAATGATCTGTGCTTCTGTCATATTTTGAAATAAAAAATTATTTAAACAATAAGAAAAAGAAAAAGGAGATATTATAAGTGATAGTGCAGAAATCCAAAGGATCATTACAGACTACTATGAACAAATATATTTGAATAAATGGAAAACATACAATAAATTGATAAATTCCTAGACACAAAACACCAAAAAGAATCCAAACCCTGAATAAACCAATAAAAATAACAAGATAAATGCAGTAATAAAAAGGCTCCCATCAAAGATATACAAGGAATATCCAATAAAGATTTTGTTCACAATAATATTAAACTTTTTACTCTTGAACATGATTTTATAAAAAAAAGTTTAATATTTTATTTTCTATCTGAAGCTACCACCAATCTGTTCCATACTTTCCTCATGGCATTGTTTTTACCTCCTTATTCCTAAAAGTATAAATCAAAGGATTGAACAAGGGAGTTAGGATGGTATAAACTACTGTCACATTTTTCTCAGAGGAGAAAGCAGATGGAGGTCGTGCGTATACAAATATGCATGGGACAAAGAATAAAACCACAACAGTAATGTGAGATCCACAGGTAGACAGAGCTTTTCTCCGCCCTTCAGAACTCTGACTTCTCAGCGAGAACAAGATGACACCATAGGAGACAAGCAACAAGGAGAAGATTATGATGCAGATAAAGCCACTGTTGACCACCACAAAAAGGCCAAAGATGTGAGTGTCAGTGCAGGCAAGAGCCAGTAATGGATACAAGTCACAACAGAAGTGATCAATGACGTTGGGACCACAGAAGGGCAACTTGAAAATAAAGAGTATTTGTATAATGGAATGCAAGAAGCCCCCTGCCCAGGCTACCCCAATCAGAATGCCACAGAACCTGCGGTTCATGATGGAAGAGTAATGCAAAGGCTTGCAAATGGCCACATAGCGATCATAAGCCATGGCTGTGAGGACAATCACCTCTGCCCCACTAAAGAAGTGATCAGCAAAAAGCTGGATCATGCAGCCTTCAAAGGAGATGGTTTTCGTCTCATAGAGGGAGTCCACGATCATCTTTGGCATGAAGAAGGTAGAGAAGCATACATCAAGGATGGACAGGAAAACCAAGAAGAAGTACATGGGAGATCCCAGTAGTGCAGGGCTGCTGCTGATGGTTACTACAATTAACATGTTTATGCAGACTATTGCAATATAGACAAACAAAAATACAACAAATAATATTTTCTGAACTTTTGGGTTCTGTGAAAGCCCCAGGAGGACAAATTCAGTAACAAAGCTTTGGTTGTGCATAATTTCCAAGGATAAGGTGAAATCTCCAACAGTGGTGATCATGTAGAATCTGCAGTCATGATAATGAATAATTTTCTTCAGTTCATGTTGTATATTATAGTCATCTACAAGTTGAAGCATCCACATACAAAATTATCTAACTGACTGGTGCTGTCATTGAGAACACAAAACTTAAAATTGTTGAAGGTAGTAGTGAAAGGTCAGGCAGAAATGAGGTGGAGTTAAATTACTGAATGCCTTACAAGAGCTGTAGTTTCAACACTGGGGAAGAAAACCATGCACTCGGGGTAGAGAAAAGAAATACTTTTCATCTCAAGTGCCAGCTTCGATCGTTTACTGGTGGCTTCCCTGAGTGAATTGTTGAGAAGCATTCTGAAGCCATGTCTGAGTCATGAGAAAAGGAGGTCTGTATTTCGTTAGTGATGCCTGTCACTGGCATGGAATGGGGGCAGGGGTGACCAGCATGACATCCTAAGCTGGAGACCGCCTCATCTACAAATAGAAGAAGAAATAACATGCGGTATAAAATCCCCTTCAAAATCATGGCTATTCCTCAAATATTTATTTGAAAATCAGAACTGTATTGACCCTTTAAATGAATTAATTCATTCTTCATAAAAGAGAATGCTCTGTGGAAAATTCCTAGCTGTAAAGTTAATACAGAGCAAGTATGAACTCAGTGTCGAGTTTATATTTAATCTGTCATTTTATAATGAGAACAGAACTTTATAAAAATACTAATGCCCATAACAGAGTATTGTCATGGTGACTAAGTAAAATAGGTGAGGTTCAGGCCCCACTGCCTAGAACATAGTCTGTGACAGTTGTATTGTCCCTGTATGATTGGTCAGACACTCAAGATTAAATAATCTAAGTTCAAGCAAACAACAGATGCTTGATCTAGGGTTTGAACACAGAAATTCTGGCCCCAGCATCCACTGGATCAACAGGGAGTGGACTGGGATTTTCTGTTTTCAACAAGAACTTCAGAATTGGGTTGACCTTTCTACAAACACTTACAGATACAAATTGGTAGCCACCACATAGGCAAGGAATATAAACAACAAGTTGCATATAAGATGGAGTGTTGAGGCTGTATTAATTATTTGTCAATTATTTACACAATGTGGTCAGGTCTGATCCAGTGTAACTAGTAAGGAAACATGTTTCAAATGCATTTGACATTATCCAGTGCAGTGAGGTGTGTATATATAATAGCTCACCTGCTCATCTCCCAGGATTATAATGAGGGTCAAAATTGAAGATGTGAAAATGTTGCTTATGATAAAGTTCCCTTATCAATTGTACTTACTATTAACTCACTTAAAAAGACATCTTTCTTATCCATAGAAAGTTTTGGAATGAGTCATCCAGATAATTATCCAAACTTTGACTTCATTTTCCACAGGTAGACACAGCTTCACAGGATGATTGCATCCTCATCTATATGTATAACTGAAATGTACAGTGAAATAGCACATATGCATGTCTGCATGTGTTAATATTTGTAAATGTAAACATATATATTTTGGTGAAAAATAAATGAATACAAAAACAGGAATTATTGTAGGGCTTACAAATAAGCTGATTCTTATGAATGCCACTTAGAGTTAACAGAAACAATCAAATGTTAACAAAACCAACAAATACATGATCGTATATGTTAATATACTTCCTTAGAACAGCCATTTCCATGATGTCTCTAGATCATTCTAACCTGCATGATGAGCCCCATATCGAGTTATAAGTTGTTGACAAGAAAACAAGAGTTCAGCTAAACCCTGTAAGGTTTTTTATCAGTCAATACCCACTTATTACAAAGTAAAAAAAAAAAATCGATATATGGCCCAGAAGTGCTCAGCTTAGCCTGGGACCAAAGCAGGAAAGACAACGAAGTGAAATGAGTAAGAACATTACCTCCAGACTCATGTAGACCTCGATTCAAAACCAAGATCTTCTACTGGGGTGGGACATGTTAGTGAAAAATGTTTAAATTTTCAAAGCCCCACCTGCCACTTCTGTAAATGGGTACAGGAAGTATGTCTATTGATAGGGTTCTTCTGAGAATCAGATAACACAACAGGAACAAAAGCATTGATGCAGTAAGAAGCCCGGAAGGTCATGATGAGTGGTGTACAACACTTTTAAACATCCTTCATAAATCCCGAATAAATTACTGTGGCTCTCAGACCCACCAGCATCCACTCCTTTTCAGATAGCTTCACTGCACAAAGAAAACCTAATCGAGTGCAAATGGACAGAAGGCTCTATATTAATTGGATAATTGCACAACTATTAATTGCTCCATTTCCTCTATCCTGCGTATTCTAAGACAACAGTATTTTGGAATTATAATATTTGTTATATATAAACAAACACACCCCTTCTTCTTTCAGGCAAAGGCATATCCAAACATAGTGTTAAAATTTTGACAATGGAGAGTATAGTGTCCTCACTGTTTGTGATCACAAGAGTTATGATATTAAATCATTTGAAAAATAATTGCCCTAAATTCCATGTGTTGTCCTAGGTTGAATCCTAGAACAGAAAAAAGAACAGTAGTGGACAAATTAGTGAAATGTGAATACAATCTGATGTATCATTAAGTGTAATATGTCAATGTTCATTTAATAGTCTTGTCACATGTAGCCGTGATAATGTAAGTTGATAAGAGTAAAGGAAACAGTAGTGTAAAGGTGCTATAGTCTCTTAGTAACTCTGCTGTTAATCTAAAATTATTCCAAAGGACTGGTATTAAATGAGCAGCACCTAAGTGGACACATAGGTACTACAATAATAGTGTATTGGACAGGGGGACGGGGGGGGGATGGGTAGATACATATATAATGAGTGAGAAGTGCACCGTCTGGGGGATGGTTATGCTGGAGACTCAGACTTGTGGGGGGAGGGGGGGAAAGGGCAGTTATTGAAACCTTAAAATCTGTATCCCCATCATATGCCGAAATAAAAAAAAAAAAAAATTATAAATGTTTATCAACTCAAGCAAATGTGTTCTGTAAGGCAACACTTTATGGTTACATCCTTATTTGTTGAATTATATCAAATTAACCTTTTAATAATTTTTATGTGAGCTGTGCACAGTAGCCACTGGACACATATGGCTATTTAAATTTAAATCGATTAAATAAAGTTTAAAACTCAGTTCCTCAATCACACTAGCCACACTTCATGTGCTATATAGCTTCATGTGGCTAGTGGCTACTATGTTGGACAGCATGAAATAAAATTTCCATCATCACAGAAAAAAAAAAAAAAGTTCATTAAAAAGAAAAAAATATTCAATTTCGGCTAGCAAAACTCAAACAATCCCAGCTTCATCATGTATTAGCCACGTGTCATTGAACGAATCACTATGCCTCAGCCGCCTCTGCTCTAAAAGAGATAGTAACACTTGTTGAAGCTTCCTGACCCATGAAAGTAAAATAAACAGCTTTTATTAATTTATTTAGCAAAGTAGAAATCAAATATTGATGTCAGCATTAATTTTAAGCATCTACCTATTGATAGAAAGAGAGCTAGAAAATTGAATCTGTTTTACAAATATAACATGTGTTTTTAAAATCATGTTAACTTTTAATTATACCCATTCTAAAATTGCAATGAAACTGTTTCATCCATGTAATCCTTGTACAAAATATATTAGTAAATATCAGAATTATGAACATGTTTATGTTTTTTATACTAGTAACCCCAATTGTAAGCATTTATTTTAANTGGTGCCATGTCATTTAAAATAGTGAACATTGAGAAATATCTAAAATATTCAATGATATGAAGAAGTTTATGTAAATAAAGCTATTAGAATTTAATAACAAATGGTGCTATATATATTAAATTCTAAAATATGAGGACATTGGAGGAGAATTTTTATTTATGAGTGAGAAAAACACTAATTATTTTGCTCCTTTGTATATATATTTTAAATATAATCTTACAATCTGGAAGGAATCATAAAAATTATAGTGACTGCTTATTTCCAATGTATATATTATTATTATTAGAATATTTAAAATTAAACATAAAGTTAAAAAACTACAACACCATATTTTTAATTATCTAAACAGTTCAGACAAAGGAGGTGGGATTTGGGGATAATGCAGGAGCCAGGAGTTCAAGACCAGCCTGAACAAGAGTGAGGCCCTGTCTCTACTAAAAGTAGAAGGAAATTAGCTGAACAACTAAAAAAAATATAGAAAAAAATTAGCCAGGGCATGTTGGTACTTGCCTGTAGTCCTAGCTACTTCAGTGGCTGAGGCAGAAGGATTGCTTGGACCCAGGAGTTTGAGGTTGCTGTGAGCTAGGCTGATGCCATGGCACTCTAGTCCAGGCAACAAAGTCAGACTGTGTCTCAAAACAAAACAAAACAAAAAAACAAAAAAATCAGAAGACTCCATTCTGTGTTATGAGGCAGCTTTCTTACCCTTTATGTCCTTCCTTGTGCCACTTGTTAGGGTGTCCTTGTGGAAACAGTAAGCGCTTTATTCTACATCAATAATCCTGTATATGGTACAGCCAACCTCGATTTTAACATATTATGTCAGTGTTATTTGTATAGTCTTTGAACCACAGAAAAATTTGCTTTTTAATCTAAAACATCACGATGGGGAGAGCATCAGAGCATAAATGATGAATCAGACTATTTTCGAAAGAATAAATAAGATGCTACTAGAACAAGGACAAAAATATGTACTCGTTGGTTTTCTAAGTTTTTTGGATTTAACTTGCACATGAAAGGCTGAAGATAGGTCTAATTTCATTAGACTTATATTAATTAGGTGCTCCTGTAGGCTCTCCCAGAAAACAAACACCAATTTGCATTCTAACAGCTGCTGTTTATTGGACACTTATTATGTATAAAAGCAGTTCTATGGACTCCACATGTATTATTTTATTTGTTTCCACATATTTTCAGCTCGGTAATATAATTAATATTATCCTCATTAATTATGAGGAGTCTAAGAGCCAGAAAGGTTACATAACTAGCCCAAGTGTGCACAGTTCTTAAGTGATAGGCTCCCGCATTGCATTAAACTTTATAGCCAAACCACAACACTCAAACTTTGAAACATTGTGTCACAATTTGAAATCCTCTCTGAAAATGCCAACATAGAAATTATAAATCTCACCATTTTTCATTCCCTTGCAAATTCTGGTGATGGTAATCTCCTATTGTCTAGCAGAAAAGCCCATTTGGTGGCTGACCAAATCAGGAAGGTTGTTTCCAACCCTCCCTCATACATCTAAGAGAGACAGGAATAGCATCTCTGGCAGACAGGTAGAGAATGTCTCCTATGGCCTATCAAGTGCTGTATTTAACATAGTCTCATAAAAAAAAAAAATAAGCAGCATTAGTTTCCTCCTTGGTTTCCTACCAAAATTTAAAGATATTTCCCTAAGGGTTCTTGAACCTGAACAATTGCTTTTCAACTCCCCTAGGATTTGGGGATTTCCTAACAATATGATTTTCCAAGACACTGTTCTATTATATGTGCTTTGACTTGCTCAAGTCTTTGCAAAACTTTTATGTTCCTGATCAATTAGAAGGTATGTTTTCTTTTTTGTTTTTCAACTTCTGTTTTCTGTTAGAAGAAGTTTTCATTTTCCTTCATGTTCAGGAATAGAGTACATACGTGCTGCAATGGACTCTCACAGATTTAGGGCCAACTCCTGTACACTTACTAAGCAAAAGAGCTGAGTTCTGGGACAAGACAGCACCAATCCATAAGGACGACATACATTGTTTGGGGACTAGGGTAACAATGAGTGCTTATTAAATAATAACTTTTTATGTTTAAGTATATAAAGATTCATCGATTAATCAAAATGTTATTTTTTTCCTCAGAACTGATCTTGATGTTTCATGTCTTCAAAACTAAAAATTAAAATTTTAGAATAAAGGAATTTTCTCTTTTCATATTACTTGAAAAGAAGTTAAGGCAAGCATACTCATTCTAATAAAGCATAGCATTGAGAATGGAACCCGAGGGATGACTTAAACTTAGCTTATGTCTCTTCAGAGAAGGATGACAACAAGCAATTTGTTGCTTCATATATTCTTTAAACATTTTATCCTGCTTACTTATATGTTTACTCACACCTCACAGAAAAATGCAAAACTGATGTCATTTATCAGTAAAGTCATGGCCCAGAAGCACCATACTTAAATTGTCAGTGGAATTAAGAAAGAAGTGTTATTTTTTGTCACTGAGATTTTATATGTGTGTCCTGGTAAAGAAGAATCACCTGATATGGACCACAGTCCTAGTCAGGGTCATATTTTATATATATCACTGAGCAACAGACTTGACCAATTCATTCTAAAACTCTGGTTCTTCCTCCAAGCCACAGTTAGCATCTTCTATTTCATTCCAGGTCCTCCTTTGTTTAATCTTCAATTATTTGTTTTGTTAGAGGAACAGAACAGAATAAAATAAAAATATGATTCAATATCATATATAATAAAAAATAAAGATCATATCAAAAATATTATAATGATGGAGTAAGGTAGATAGTATAAGAAACATTATTTTTGTACAGTTATGAAAAATAGGGTAAATTGTTCTGAAATTTTAAATCAGAAAAGAGGACAGAGATAGAGGGAGCCAAAGTCGAAGAGAAGAAATGGCAGAATTGGGATAGCAATATTCCTTTCCAGAATTTATCCAATATTCTAGTCTTTCCAACTGATTTAAAATCATCTTATCAGTTGTTATTACAACTGTAAAATCCAAAAATGCAAAGGATCATTAGAGACTATTATGAACCACTATGGCAAAAAATTACAAAAGCTACCACAAATGGATAAATTCATAGATACATACAACCTACCCAGAGTCAAACAGAGAGAAATTCAAAACCTGAATAAACCAATAACAAGTAACAGGATAGAGTCAGAAATAAAAAGCCTCCCAAAAGAAATGCCCAGGACCCTAGGGCTTCACTGCTTAATTCTACCAAGCATTCCATGAAGAACTAATACAAATACTACTTAAAGTATTCAAAAATATTGAGGAGGAGAAGGGGATCCTCTCCTCCCAAACTCATTCTACGAGCCGTGTACAACCCTGTTACCAAAACCAAATATATGACATAAAATAAAATTATCAGGCCAATGTTTCTAATAAACAGGTGCAAACACGCTCAATAAAATACTAGCAAACTGAATGGAATAACACATTTAAAAGATTACTCATCATGATCAAGTCAGATTCATCCCAGGTATGCAAAGATGGTTCAAACTACAACAATCATAGTGAGACATCTTATCAATAGAAAGAAGGATAAAAACCATAGGATCATTTCAATTGATGTTGAGAAGGCAATCACTAAAATTCAGCATTCTTTCAGGATAAAAACTTTCAAAATCTGGGCATAGAAGCAACTTACATCAACATGATAAAAGCCATCAATGACAGACCCACAGCTAGAATCATACTGAATGGGACAAAACGGTAAGCATTTCTAAGATGTGAAACAAGACAAAGATGCCCACTTTCACCACTGTTATAACATAGCTGGATGCTCTAGCTAGAGCAATCAGATGACATAAAGAAATAAAGGACAATCAAATGGGAAAGGAAGAATTCAAATTATGTGTGTTTACAGATGATATGATCTAATATCTAGAGAAAAATAGCTAGAACATATAAGGAGCTCCAACAACTCTACAGGAAAAAGCAAATATTCTGATTAAAAATGGGAAAACTCTGAATAGAAATTTCTCAAAAGTAGACATAGAAATGGCCAAAAAGCATATGAAAAATTTTCAGCATCACTAGTTATCAGAGAAATGCAAATAAAAACTGCATTAAGATATTATCTCACACCACTTAAAATGCCTTTATCAAAAAAACAGTCAATAACAAGTTCTGCTGAGGATGTGGAGAAGAGAGAACACTTCTACAGTGTTGGTGGGAATGTACATTATTGTAACTAGTATGTATAACGGTATAGAAGTTCCTCAAACAACTATAAATAGAACTACAACATGACTCACAATCCCACCTCTGGATATATATTCAAGTAATGGGAATTCAGTATATTGAAAAGATATCTGCACTCCCATGTTTATTCTGGCACTATTCACAATAACCAAGATATGAAATCAACCTAAGTGTCCATCAGTAGATGAATGGATAAAAAACTGTGGTACATATATGCATTAAAATATTATGTACCACAGAAAAGAATGAAATACTGCCATTTCCAGCAACATGGATGGAACTGGAGAACACCATGCTAGCACAGATAGTCACATCTCACATGTTGTCACTCATTTGTGGGAGCTGAATATTAAAAAGCATTGGTCTCCTGTAGACAGAGAGTAGAATGATGGTTACCAGAGGCTGGGAAGGGTAGTGGGAAGCGAGGAGGAATGAAAAAGAAGTTTCAGACCTGAATGCAGAGATGAGAAAATGGAAAATGTCTCACCTGACCATATAAATCACAAAAAGATTTTATAGGGGCTGTCTCAGATCTCTTATAAGATCACTTAGAGACTTTATTTTTCCATTGATCTACGAAATAGTGATTTTCAGACCTCCTTTCTTTGTCCTGCTCCTATACGTGGAGTGATTCTCCTTCCCGCTTTCCTTAGTACCTCTATCTAAGGTCCATCTCTGCCAAGTTCACTCACTTGGAAGAGTAAATTGAAGTTTCAGTTCACTTTGAAGTTTTCCCTGTTTATAGATGAGAGTTTTTAAATTTCAAAATACTAAGGCACTAGAAATGTTTTTATTTCATGGATACCATATACAATGCTTAAGTCAGGGATTTTAGTATCTCTATCACCTGGACAGTGTTTATTGCACCCAATAGCTGATTTTTTTTTTTTTAATGCGTATTCCCTTGCTACTCTCTCTCCTTGGTTTCCGATGTCTTGGTTTCCAATGTGCTTTATATCTCTTTGTACCCATTATCCTAAATGTGGTATCTCAGAAATGGAAAAAAACATACAAATTTTGGATATCATGGAGTACTATTTTGCTCTAAGAAACAATAGTGATATAGCACATCTTGTATTTTCCTGGATAGACCTCGAACCCATACTACTAAGTGAAGTATCCCAAGAATGGAAGAATAAGCACCACATATACTCACCAACAAATTGGTATTAATTGTTCAGACCTAAGTGAACACATAAGAATTACATTTATTGGCTATTGGGCAGGAGGGATGGGGGAAGGGGGGATGGGTATATACATACATAATGAGATGTGCACCCTCTGGGGGATGGTCAGGCTTGATGCTCAGGCTTGTAGTGGGGACGGTAGACAAGGGCACTATATGCAACCTTAAAATTTGTACCCCCATAATATGCTGAAATAAAAAAAAGTCTATCTTTTATATGAGTGCCAACAAATGATTCTCAAATTGGAGTAAAATATAATATCATTGTAAGTGAATATAAATGTTATTGAATTCCAGTGTTGATATGTTATTCATGAATTAAAATTTTATATATGACAAAGTTTTAAATGTAGAGTGTTGACTAGACACAATAGATGTAGAGTTACAAAGTGTGTTGAAATTACTGTATTCCTGTTGTATTCTAAATGTTTCTAGTCCCCCACAAATTCTTAAGTTGAAATTCTTACCCCTGTGGTAATTGTATCAGGCGATAGGGAGGTAATTAAAGCCCTCATAAAGTAGGCCCTGGAGAGATCCTTTCCCTTTACTCTGGCAAGACTGTAACAAGAAGACTGCAGTCTGTGAACTGGGAAGGGTCCCTCGCTAGACACAGGGTCCACCATCACATTGACTTTGGACTTCTCAGCCTCCAGAACTTTAAGAAATAAACATCTGTTGTTTATAAGATGCCCAGTTTCTGGTATTTTGTTATAACATCCCCAAATGCCTGAAACAAAATCTATTCCTTACCAAAGAATTTTGAGAGGTTTTCCAGTAGTTTTTCTCTGAACACTTCAGCTTTTATTAGAGTTTGAGGGTCTATTAATGTAGGTAGATATCTCCAGTCAGGCAGGATTAAGCACTTATTTCCAGAGTAGAATTTTGTGGGAGTATGCTCTCTAATTCTCAGGTTGGCAAGAAAATAACCTTTATTCTGTGAGTGTCTAGAGTCCTGTGGATTACCTTTTATGATCACATTCATAAGGGACTATGATAAATTCTAGAAGAGAATTGGTATACATGTATACATCCATTGTACCATCAGTGAGTTCATTTCTTCCTGAAGTAAAACTCATACAGGAAACTAAGTTACCATGCAATGATGTGCAGATATGGATAGAATCCAAGTAAGGGCCATTATAGATTGGTTAAAATGATTATGAGCTTTAAGCCATCATAGTCTAGTACAGTCTTCTCAGAACAATGTATATACATATATATTTGCACATACGAATACACACATGCACTGACATGCACAGATTCATATCTCTGTGCATGTCTTGATTATTTACTGACAAGAATAGTTTTTCTTTTCAGTGTATGCAACAAAACTACATAGTTAAAGAAATAGGCATTCGAATCTTCATATATTATTTGTCAGCTGATGTCGTGCTTTGCTACACCATAATTCTTTCATGGCATTGTTCACTCCTACCTGTAGGGCATGCCTCCAGAAGATCAACTACTTCTTCCCACAAAACTGGGTCTCTTAGGTACCACAGAAGATAAATTGCCACAGAAGATAAGAAGTTAATAGGAAATACAGAGAATAAAGGAATACACACGGACAAATGTATAGTTTTATAGGTTTATATAAAGAAATAGGATAAAACAACGGTACACAAGAGTCTCCTCTATATCTCCCTCAAGAGAAGAGCCTTGAGGTTAGATTCACATAGGTTTTTATAATCACAGATATCAATTATCAGTTGCCAGGGTAACAGATTTACATCATAACAGGTAGTGAGTTGCTATGGGTAACAAATTTACATATCAACAGGTAGTTTTGGTTTGGGTTAAAACTATTACAAAGGGCTTCTAACAATTTCTTATCTATCTCATCTATGTGAACAAATAGTTACCAAATCTTTCAAGGACTAACTTCTAAGTTATAAGAGATAGCTATCAATTAACAGAGGAGCAACAAAGAGATTTAGTGGCTCTATATTTCTTTTATCTAGTTATTGTGGATTTGAGACAGACAGTCAGGAGAAAGCAAGAAGCCCAACTCCACATTCTAAATTGCTCATAACCACAGGGTGCATCTCTGGGCTAGGGTGCTCATTGTTCTGGCTCCCATCCTGTGAGCCATGCATATACCTGTCTTCTCTTTCAAGATCAGGGAGGCATCCCAGACCTGAGATAATGAAAAGCCTCCTGGAACACATCTGCACCAAAGCTTTGAGAACCATCCCAAGGTGAGTCAGCCCTTGATATGCAAACTAACTAGTGAGTTCACATATTCCTTCTGGGCAAAACCCTGCAAACTCCTGTTTCTGTCTTTAATATAGCAATATTGGGCAATGCAATAAAATAATGATCTTATGAGCCACATCTCATTAATTCCTCAATCATCTTGCCTCAACATCTGCCTTCCTCAGTGTATAGAACAGAGTGTTGAGTAAGGGTGTGCCAGTTTTATAAAACACAGCCATCATCTTGTGCATTGGAAAAGTGGTTGGTGGGCATATGTATAAAAATATATACGGACCAAAAAATAGGACAACCACAATAAAGTGGGAAGTGGAAGTAGAAAGTGCTTTTTGCCTTCCTTCTGCACTTAATGACCAGTGTGTGAATGAAGAGATTAAGAAGGAAATTTTAAAATTTCTCAAAAGGAAATGAAAGCACAACATATGGGATACAGCCGAAGCAATAATGAGAGGAAAGTTTACAGCAATAAATGCCTACATTAAAAAAGTAGAAAACCTTCAAATTAAGAAACTAATGATATATCTCAAATAAATAGAAAAACAAGAGCAAACCAAACCCAAAATTCATACAGTGAAAACAAATAATGAAGGTCAGAGCAGAAATAAATGAAATCAAAAGAAAAATATGAAAAAAGATCAATGAAACAAAAATTTGTGTTTTTGAAAAGATAAACAAAATAGACACTCCTTTTGCCAGACTAAGAAAAGAAGAGAGAAGACTCAAATAAAAAAAGTAAGAGATGAAACATGAGATTTTCATACATCCTTTTTATGGCTGAGTAGTACTCTATGATATACGTATACTACATATTATTAACCACATGAATTGATGGGAGACCATTCTCCTAAGTGAAGTATTGCAAGAATGGATAAACAAACATGACATGTACTCACCATAAAATTGGAAAAACTAACAGATGAGCATTGAAATTCACAGAGGAAAGTAAAACTCAGTAGAAAGCAACCAGTGAGGAGGGAGGAGAGAGGGGAACAAACCAACGTAATGGGTACTATGAACATTATTTGTGTTACAGGCACACTTATAATCAGGACTCAAGAGTTACAGAAATGACCCATGTAACAAAAATGATCTGTACTCCTGTCATATTTGAAATAAAAATATTATTTAAACAAAAGAAAAAGAAAAAGGAATTATAATTGATACTGCAGAAATCCAAAAGATCATTACAGACTACTATGAGCAACTGTATTCCAATAAATTGGAAAAAATAGAATAAATGGGCAAATCACTAGACACAAAACACCAAAAAATAATCCAAAACTTGAATAAACCAATAAATATAGCAAGATACAAGCAGTAATAAAAAGTCTACCATCAAGGTATACAAGGAATATCCAATAAGGATTTTTGACCATGATGATTTTAACCTTTTTACTCTTGACCTTGATTTTATAAAAAAGACTTTAATATTTTATTTTCCATCAGAAACCACCACCAGTCTGTTCCATACTTTCCTCATGGCATTTTTTACCTCCTTATTCCTAAAAGTATAAATTAAAGGATTGAGCAAGGGAGTTAGGATGGTGTAAACTATTGTCACCATTTTGTCAGAGGAGAAAGTAGATGGAGGTCTTGAGTATACATACATGCACGGGACAAAGAACAAAACCACAACAGTAATGTGAGATCCACAGGTAGACAGAGCTTTTCTCCGTCCTTTGGAACTATGAGTTCTCAGAGAGAACAAGATGACAGCATAGGAGACAAGCAATAAAGAGAAGACTATGATGCAGAAAAACCCACTGTTGGCCACTGCAAAAAAGCCAAAGATGTGAGTGTCAGTGCAGGCAAGCGCCAGTAATGGATGCAAGTCACACAAGAAGTGATCGATGACATTGGGACCACAGAAGGGCAACGGAAAAATAAAGAGTATTTGTATCATGGAATGCAAGAAGCCCCCTGCCCAGGCTACCCCAATCAGAATGCCACAGAACCTACGGTTCATGATGGAAGAGTAATGCAAAGGCTTGCAAATGGCCACATAGCGATCATAGGCCATGGCTGTGAGGACAATCAACTCTGCCCCACTAAGGAAGTGATCAGCAAAAACCTGCATAATGCAGCCTTCAAAAGAGATGGTTTTCCTCTCATTGAGGGAATCCATGATCATCTTTGGCATGAAGAAGGAGGAGAAGCATACATCTAGGAAGGAGAGGAAAGCCAGGAAGAAGTACATGGGGGATCCCAGTAGTGCAGGGGTGCTGACGATGGTTACTACAATTAACATGTTTATCCAGACTATTGCAATATAGACAAACAAAAATACAACAAATAACATTTTCTGAACATTTGGATTCTGTGAAAGCCCCAGGAGGACAAATTCAGTAACAAAGCTTTGGTTGTGCATCATTTCCAAGGAAAAGGTGAAATCTCCAACAGTGGTGATCGTGTAGAATCTGCAGTCATGATAATGAAAAATTTTCTTCAGTTCAAATTGTATATTATAGTCATCAAAAAGTTGGAGCATCCACATACAAAATTATCTGACTGACTGGTGTTGTCACTGAGAACAGATTACTCAAATTTGTTGAAGGTAGTAGTGAAAGGTCAGCTAGAATTGAGGTGGAGATAAATTACTGCATGCCTTAAGAGAGCCATAGTTTCAATACTGGGGAAGAAAAGCATCCACATATGTAGAGAAGAGAAACAGTTTTCATCTCAGGTGCCAGCTTTGATCATTTACTGGTGGCTTCCTGGAGTGAATTGTTGAGAAGCATCTGAAGCCACATTTGAGTTATGAGAAAAGGACGTCCGTAATTTATTAGTGATGCCTGCCACTGCCATGGAATGGGAGCAGGATGACCAGCATGACATCCTAAGCTGGAGACTGTGTCACCTACATATAGAAGAAGAAATAACATGCAGTTTAAAAGCCCCTTCAAAATCATGGCTACTCCTCAAATATTTATTTGAAAATCAGAACTGTATTGGCTCATTAAATGAATTAATTCATTCTTCAAAAAAGATAATGATCGGTGGAAGATTCCTAGCTGTAAACTTAATACATAACAAGTATGCACTCGGTATTGAGTTTATTTTCAGTCTTTCATTTTAAAATGAGAACAGAACTTAATAAAAATACTAATCCCCATATCAGTATATTGTCATAGTGATTAAGTGAAATAGGTGGGTTTCAGGACCCACTGCCTAGAACACAGTGTGCGGTAGTCGCGTTGTCCTTGTTTGATTGGTGGGAAACTCATGCTTAACGAGGCTAAGTTGGAGCAAACAACAGATGCTTGATCTGGGGTTTGAACACAGAACCTCCTGCCCCAGCACCCACTTGATCAACAGGGAGAGGATTTTCTTTTTTCAACAAGAACTTCAGAGTAGGGTTGACCTTTCTACAAACACTTACAGATACATTGGTGGCCTCCCCACAGGCAAGGAAGAGAAACAAGTTGCAATAAGACAGTTTCTTGAGGCTTTATTAATTGTTTGTCAATTATTTTCACAATGCAGTCAGGTCTGATCAGTTATAACTACTAAGGATACATATGTTTCAAATGCATTTGACATTATCCAATGCAGTGAGGTGTGTATATATTAATAGCTCACCTGCTCATCTTCCAGAATCATAATGAGGGTTAAAATTGAAGATGTGAAAAGGTTGATTTTGATGAAGTACCATTATCGATTGTACTTACTATGAGCTCACTGAAAAAGCCATCTTTCTTACCCACAGAAAATTTTGGAATGAGTCATCCGAATAATTATCCAACCTTTGACTTTATTTTCCACATGTAGACACAGCTTCACAGGATGACTAGATTCTCATCTATATGTGTAACTGAAATGTTTCAGTGAAATAGCACATATGTATGTCCGCACGTGTTAATATTTGTATATGTAAACATATGTATTTTTGCAGGTTGTATAGGTTAATATCTGTCCTTTAAAACAGTGATTTCCATTATGTCTTCGGATCACGCTAACCGGTGCCTGCACGATGAGCCCCATGTCCAGTTACACGTTATTGCTAAGAAAAGAAGAGTTCAACTTAACCCTGTAAGGTTTTGGATCAGTCAACACCCACTTATTACAAAGCAAAAGATACCGATATATGACCCAGCAGTGCTCAGCTTAGCCTAGGACCAAAGCAGGAATGACAATGAAGTGAAATGAGTAAGACCATTACCTTCAGACTCTTGTAGACCTGGGTTTAAATCCAAGTTCTGCTACTGGGGTGGAACATGTTAGTGAGAATTCTTCAAATTTTCAACACCTTAGCTGCCACTTCTGTAAATGGGTACAAGAAGAATGTCTATTGATAGGGTTCTTGTGAGAATCAGTTAAGACGACTCATACAAAAACACTGATGCAGTAACAAGCTTGGAAGGTCATGATGAGTGGTGAGAACAAGCTCCCAGAGGCATTGACACAGAGAAGACATGATA
>VSMD01125605.1:15725-55186 GCA_008750895.1 Mirza zaza | reverse complement strand
GAGGTGGGTGGATCGTTTGAGCTCAGGAGTTCGAGACCAGCCTGAGCAAGAGCGAGACCCCATCTCTACTATAAATAGAAAGAAATTAATTGGCCAACTAAAATATATATAGAAAAAATTAGCCGGGCATGGTGGCACATGCCTGTAGTCCCAGCTACTTGGGAGGCTGAGGCAGCAGGATTGCTTGAGCCCAGGAGTTTGAGGTTGCTGTGAGCTAGGCTGACGCCACGGCACTCACTCTAGCCTGGGCAATAAAGTGAAACTCTGTCTCAAAAAAAAAAAAAAAAAAATATATATATATATATATATATATTTGTATCTAAATATTACCTATTTAAGAATCAACTTCACTTATAATAACTGCACAGTATTCTGTCACATGGAGGCACCACCATGTACTTGACTAATCCTATTGATGGTTAGTTAGGGACACTTCTTTGTTCTTTGATTCAGCAAATGTTTGTCAAGTGTCCCCTGCTGTATTTCACTAAATCCAAGATGACATTCATTATTAGAAGCAACAGTTACTTTGCCTATTACTAAGAAAGAAAATGCCACAGCTACACTGTGGCATCTCGTAATGTAAGACCCATTCTGATTCTAAAGCCACTTTAAATGTAAGAAAAATGTCTTTAAAACCAGTGAAATATAGTACATGCCGGTCGCTATTCCAGGCTCTGGAATACCCTGGGATAGAGCCATGGGCGGAACAAGTACCCACATGTGGCTTCCCCAGCGCCGATTCTCCCAGGGGTGCTGTTCTTACCTTCCTGTCGCTCTGTCCACACCATGTGTTCCTTGCAAGGTCTCCGTGTGCACCGGGCTGCACTGTGTCATTGCCCCACACACCCCGCAGAGAGGGCAGGAAGAGACTTTCTCATGGAGGGAGGAGGCCCCGTCTTCTCTTGCCCCGTCATGAGTTCCCATGTGGCTTGAGCAGGGCAACGGGTGACAACCTCTTTCTATCAAATTTCCTAATCGACATACTCCTTTTCCTCGGTGTCATAGCTGGGTTGATGTTGACAACAAGCCTGAGAGTTACCATTACACCCCTTCGCTAGATTAGGAAACAGAGACTTAGACCTTCCCCAGGGGTAAAATGAGCTAGGACTCGCTCCAGGGTCTGTGCTGAGTGGCGTCTTCTCGGCAGTGCCTTGGAGCATTAAGGTGAAGGGCACGTCGCTGCGGGCATCTAGTGCGACGATTGTTGCTTTGCTCATCACAAACAGAATGACTGACACCAGTCTGCCTTCCACCTCAGCCCTCGTATTGGTTTGGGACCCCGAGGACGGTCATGGGGAAAAAGGAAGAAGACAATGACCCTGAGAAAGCGCTCAGGACGGAGTACTTTGAAGCTGAGCCAGAGGACCTGGTGGCCGGGATCAAGATCAAGCATCTGTCCAAGGTGCCACCTACCTGTGAGGACAGGTGTCCAAAGGTGCCACCTCCCTCTGAGAATAGGGTGGGGCCGGGGCTGGCCTTACCGCCAGCAGGTGCTCGCTGGAGCCTCCTGAGTATCTGGTGAAGGAGGGCAGGGTGCCCTTGGCAGCTCTGTGGCCAGGGCTTGGTGTCTGTGTTCCCAGTGCCCAGCACGGACCCAGGCTCGTGTGGAGCTCAGCAGACGTGCCGTGCTGGCTTCGCCTCTCACAGCTTCTTGGGATGTGCACGTGGCTGTACTAAGGCTGTGCCTCGGCCTCACGGGCCTTGTGATCCTGCAGAGACACCAAGGGTGTCATGGGATGTGTCAGGGTCGGGGGAGACTGGAGGGGAGCAGCAAGGAGCTGCCTCTGCCCAAACATCACTCCTCTCTGTGTGCCCATTGGCAGGGGCTGGGCTGGGTCTCCTGCGATGGCTGGGCAGGCGATTGGGAAGCCCGAGGATAGCCAGGGCAGCCTGTGCCTTTCCTACAGGTGTTCAGAGTGGGGAATAAGGACAAGGCAGCTGTCCGGGACCTGAACCTGAACCTGTACGAAGGGCAGATCACCGTCCTGCTGGGCCACAATGGCGCCGGGAAGACCACCACCCTGTCCATGCTCACAGGTGAGACAGGGCAGCTCCATGCCCGCCTGCAACTGGCAGCCCTCCAGCTGCAGTTCAAGGAGCGAGATGCCCTTACTGCTGGCATGGCCTCAGCCCTAGAGCCCCACGCGGGCAGCCACCAAGCAGCCCCTGCTCTCCTTACTGCCTCGCCCATGAGTGCCCGAGCTTGGTGGGAGCAGTAGAAACAAATGAGGCCAACTCTCCAGCCACTCGGGGCAGGTCTGATATTGCGTCTGTTGTCCCAACCCTGCACTCCTGGTGGGTCACACCGACTCTGGTGTCATACTTTGTCTCCCCTGAGCACAGGGACATCTGGCAGTAGCACAGGCTGGGACCTGGGGTGGGGGCTTTGGGAGCACAAGTGACTCATGTGCAAGCGTGTGCGTGCATTTCTTGTTCCTGATGAGCTTGTGCATCCAGGCAGCCGGGCCACCCTGTCCCTCTCCTGTCTCCTGCTGGCCCAGCTACAGGCCCAGCACAGCCCACTGCGGTGGGGAGTGGGGATCCTGGCACTGTCTCCCTCATGGGCTGGCTCCTTGGGTGAAACAGGAACTGTGGGACTAAGGGGAGGGGGTGGTTACACTTCATACTGATGAACAAGATTTTCATCCTGAATTTGGGGGTCTGCTGCTCGGCCCCAGGTCTCTTTCCCCCTACCAGCGGACAGGCGTATATCAGTGGGTATGAAATTTCCCAGGACATGGTCCAGATCCGGAAGAGCTTGGGTCTGTGCCCCCAGCATGACATCCTGTTTGACAACCTCACAGTCGCAGAACATCTTTATTTCTACGCTCAGGTGCGTTGGGGTGATGGGGACCTGCCAGTGGTGGCTGTTCCGTCACTGGCACACTTGGGTTTCCAAGGCTTTCTAAGCCCCTGAACACATTCTGAGGAGCTGTTCCAGGGAGCTGGGGGCAGCAGCCAAGGCTCCAAGTCCAGCAGCACCAAGGGAAGCTTCTCTGAGGCCAGGAGCTCGCCACTTGGGGTCAGCCTCCATCAGGAGCCCTGCCCCATCTCCCCCATCCCTGTCGTTCCAGCTGAAAGGCTTGTCACGCCAGAAGTGCCCTGAGGAAGTGAAGCAGATGCTGCACATCCTCAGTCTGGAGGACAAGTGGGACTCCCGGAGCCGGTACCTGAGCGGGGGCATGAAGCGCAGGCTCTCCATCGGCATCGCCCTCATAGCGGGCTCCAAGGTACCGGGCTCTGAGGGGCCCAGGGGCATCGGGCTCTAGCTCTCACTCAGCCTGGCTGGCTGCTGGCCCTGTGACCGTGGCCTGGGCACCTCAGGCCTCAACACCGTGGACAGCCAGTCTGACAGGGGCCTGGGTGGTGGCTCTGCCGTTGTCACGAGGCTGTGCCTCTGCCCTCCAGGTGTTGATGCTGGACGAGCCCACCTCAGGCATGGACGCCATCTCCAGGAGGGCCATCTGGGACCTTCTTCAGCAGCAGAAAAGTGACCGCACCATCCTGCTGACCACCCACTTCATGGATGAGGCCGACCTGCTGGGGGACCGCATCGCCATCATGGCTAAGGGGGAGCTGCAGTGCTGTGGGTCGTCCCTGTTCCTCAAGCAGAAATATGGTGAGCGGTGGGGAGCGGGCGGCAGTCCGGCCTCCATCTCATGATGGGGTCCACGTCCCTGGCCTGCTGTGCTGAAGGGAACTGCCCACCGTCACCTTCACAAAAGGCCCGAGGTGAGGCAGGGAGAGGCCCCCTCTGGACTCCTGCTCTGCTGCCCCTGGGTGGAGACGCAGGCCCCAGGCAGAGGGGCTGTGAGGGTGGTAAGGACAGAGTGGAGCAGAAAGTCCTAATGTGATTAGGATTTGGTTCAGCCTCAACCAAAAGAGCTGAGGCCGAGCCCACCGGCACCTTTGCGGAGGGCAAGCATGCTGGCCACCGCCGCAAATCCCAAGTGAGAGCAGCTCTGCTCTGTGTGTCCCTTCTCAAGGCCGCCTGCTGGCCCCACCTGATGCTGGCGTGCCTGCCCCCCCCACATTCAAAGGGGGTTTGAGGAAAGACCCAGGAATGCTGCTCCCCTTGGAACACCCTGGAGTGCAAGCCCCACTCTCCTGTTTTCCTGGGGCCAGCATGCCAGCCCCCGGGACTAGGTGGCCACCCAACGTGGTCAGCAGCAGGTGGGGGAGGCCTGGAGGGGCAACCTTCACCCTGGGTGGCCATGTGCCCAGCAAAGACACAGGGGCCCATCACCAAGAAAGGGGGGAGAACAGGTCTTGGGGTGACAAGGTCTGGTCCCTGCCACAGCCTCTGGGCGTCTTACCTGCTGATTCCTGCCTGGCTGCCCAGGTGGCCAAGCCATGGCTCTTCCAGCATCCTTGTCTTACAAGGGTACATGGAAATACTATTTCCTGCAAAGTGACATTGGGAAGAGGTGAGACGACATGCCTGAACGTGCTTTGCAGTGAAGTGCTGTGCAATGTGGCTGTGCCACTCGCACTCTGGCCCTGCAGATGGTCTCCCTCCCTGTCATCATCACCTGATAACCCTCAGCATCGCCCCACAGTACAGAAACCCTTAAATTCCAGGGTTATTATTGCTGACCTCCTTCCCCAGCAGTGAGGGGAAGACTCTGCCTTCGAGCAGGTGCCGCTGCCTGAGCTCAGCACCCCAAGACCCCAGCGTCTCTCCCTAGCTAGTGGGTGGGAGGCGAGACCCTTGGGAGGGCACTAAGGAGCTCCGAGATTCATCCATTCTGCTTTCTCCACCCTGGCCTTCCAGCCCCTTTCCCGTGAGCCTCCCTGGCCTGAGCCCCAGAGACCCTACTGTGGGCAGGAGGCAAAGCTGGGGAATAGCCCAGGGACCTCATGCTCAGCCCCGTGTTCCAGGCGCAGGCTACCACATGACACTGGTGAAGGAGCCACACTGCAACCCCGAAGGCGTCTCCCAGCTGGTCTACCACCACGTGCCCAACGCCACGCTGGAAAGCAGTGCCGGAGCTGAGCTGTCCTTTATTCTTCCCAAGGAGAGCACGCACAGGTACACCTCCCTCCCACAGAGAGCACGCACAGGTACAAATCCAGGAAGGTACCCCCATGGGGTCAATGCTCAGAATCACCTGCCCTGCCCCTCTCTGGCTGGGTCCATGGGTCTCTCTCAGCCCTGGGCCTGGGGACAGTCAGCCATGGTGACTCTGTGTGGTTGGGTGCTGTGGGCCAGGCCTCCTGACGAGGAACAGCATAAAGGACCTGAATCGAAGGGGCACTCGGCACCCACGTGCCATTCACACTCTCCCTCCTGACACCGGGAAGTCCTTGTGCAGCTGAGATCTGTGGATCTCAGTCAGAGAGCTCGAGTGTGGGCACTTGCCTCATCATTGTCCCGTCCATGGGGCAGAACCACCCATGTGGGAGGAAGAAGCCAAGCTCTTGGTTCACGTTCAGAAACTTTGGGATGTGTGTCTTAAAAGTACATTTAATCTTGCTGCCAGTCTGATTAAGTAATGTAGTTTTATAGCTGCACACTGTTCCATGATTCGGATATATGAGATCATGTTTTAACATTTCTCTCTTACCATGTATTCACATTCCCCCCCCCCAAATATGCTAATAAATATCCTTCTAGGTGTCCAGATCTCCAGTGACCCCCTCAGAATATATCCCCAAATATCCTCCCAGAAAGAAGGCGTGGCTTTGCTTCCCCTATCGGCGGATAGGGGAGTATCCACTCCCGTGGTTGCAGCTTCGAGTAGAGCTCTTTCATATTTGCTTGTGTGAAAGTGGCACGTGGCCATCTGGTTGGCATTTTGCACTTCTTCGGTTCCTATCAACGGGCGGTGAAATGTTTTCAGTGCCTGTTTGGCATTAAGGCTTGTTGCTTTTGGGTTTTGTATATTTGTCTTTTGCTTGTTTATGGTTCAATTTTATATGTTAACATTAATCATTTTTATTGTGACTTTCTCCAGTTTGATTCTGTAGCATTGTTTTTCTATACAGATACTACCTGTATTGTATCATATTCTCTTTGTTGTGATTTCTTCCATTACTTTTATTCTAAGAAAGTGTTTTTCTGTCCTATAATCAAATAAATACTTGCCAGTTTCTTCCTTTTTTTAAATTTTATTTTAGTGACAGGGTCTTCCTTTGTCACCCAGGCTGGAGTGCTGTGGCATCATCATAGCTCACAGCAGCCTCAAACTCCTGGGCTCAAATGATCCTCCTGCCTAAGCCTCCCGAGTACCTGGGACTATAGGTGTGCACCACCATGCCTGGCTGATTTTTTAAAATTTTTCGTAGAGATGGGGTCTCGCTATGTTCTCTAGGCTGGTCTCGAATTGCTGGGTTCAAGTGATCCTTTTTCCTCAGACTCCCAAAATGCTGGGATTACAGGTGTGAGTCATGGTGCCCAGCTGCCTTGCCAGTTTCTTCTTCTTTTTTTTTTTTTTTTTTTTTGGTAATTTCATGTAGGTGTTTGCTCTCAAAGAACATCTAACAGGCCAAGGTGCTCACAAGATGTTCTGTGAGAAAGAAACAGGGTAGGGCAGGTGGTATGTGGGAAATCTCAGTCCCTTCCTCTCAATTTTGCCGTGAACCTAAAAACTTCCCTACAAAACCAAAAGTCTTTAAAAAAGAAAAGGAAAGGTAAAAAACCAGGAAATGAAACCATAGGAACCTAGCTTTTATTATTTTTTTAAGTGGCATTTCAAAGCATTAACCTCCTGTGGCCCCTGTCCCATTCTACAGGGAGGTGATTATTTAGGAGCAGATTATCTAGAGAGTCACTGAGAAGCAACTTGTCACTCTGGGTCTTTTTTTTTTCTTTTCAGGTTCGAAAGCCTTTTTACGAAGCTGGAAAAGAAGCAGAAGGAGCTGGGCATCGCCAGCTTCGGGGCCTCCGTCACCACCATGGAGGAGGTCTTCCTTCGGTCAGTAGCTGTGCGTCTCCAGTGGCGTAGGCCTCGGGCCGAGGGAGACTTTTAAAGCGCTGCAATAAAGCAGTCACCTTGGTCCTGAGCTGGCAGGCCCGTGTGAGGGTGGAGGAATGGCCTGGGGTAGGCAGGGCAGTGGCGCTGGCAGAGCCCCTGTCAGATGTGATAGTCGCCAACACCGGCGCACCCAGGAAACCGCGGCGTACACAGGGGCGTGGGCCACCCAGCATGAGGTGTCCAGGCAGTGCGGAGGCTTGCCGAGCTTTTCTTAGGGTTACGTCATCCTCGGGGGTGCCTGTGTCTGTAACGAACATGAAGTTTAACATTCAGACCCTCAGAATTACCGGGGGACCTTGAGGCAACCAGCAGATCTACCAGACGTTTCCGGAAAACTTATTTGGCAGATGCAGTGCTAAGAATTAGAAATAAAAATAAACACAGGTAGGCCAGGTGCGGTGGTTCATGCCTGTAATCCCAGCACTCTGGGAGGCTGAGGTGGGTGGATTGCTCAAGGTCAGGAGTTCGAAACCAGCCTGAGCAAGAGCGAGTCCCCGTCTCTACTAAAAATAGAAAGAAATTAATTGGCCAACTAAAAATATATAGAAAAAATTAGCCGGGCATGGTGGTGCATGCCTGTAGTCCCAGCTACTCGGGAGGCTGAGGCAGTAGGATTGCTTGTGCCCAGGAGATTGAGGTTGCTGTGAGCTAGGCTGACGCCACGGCACTCACTCTAGCCCAGGCAACAAAATGAGACTCTGTCTCAAAAAACAAAAACAAAAAAAAAACCACAGGTAGATTTTTCTCCTTGAGGAGCTCGTGGCCCGGAGGAGACAAAAGAATAAGTGGCTGTAGGTGCACGGCTGTGAGGTGTGTGCTCTGGGGATATGGCCCAGGGTGCCACAAGGAGACCAGCAGGGAGGGAGCTCAGAGCCAGCTCCCAGGAACAGACTCCCCGGGGTGGTGAGGAGGTGCGGGAGGGAAGGACCTGGCACAGAGTGGCTGTCAGGGAGTCTTGGTTGAATAAAGGAAGTGGGAAAATGTGAAAACCACAGCCGTAGGGTGTCAGCTGGACCTGAGTGTCAGACCAGCTCATTCCTACAGCCGAAGGGCTTCTTGTCTCTGTGTTTCTGGGGTCTTGGGCCTCTCCTGCCCCCTTAGAGTCAGCCCATTGCCCACCCGTAACTCAGCTCCAGAGCCCCCTCCTGACGGTGGTCTCTCCACGCTCTTGGTCCTGAGAAGTAATCAGAGCCTCTGTCCAGGACGCTGGTGGGGTCAGCGTTGCGCCGGCGCCACAGCAGCTGGGTGGGGCGGGGTGGCTTGGATTCAAGGGAATGTCAGCAAGATGGCGACGCTTGTCCCTCTGGCCCAAATCTGTGATGTGAGCCAGGAAAGATAAGTGGGTCTGGGGGAATCCAGGGAAGGACTAGGGGCTCTGAGCGAGGGACTAGCCGAGCGGGGACCCGGGCCTTGCACAGCAGCTTGTGTGGGACCAAGGGAGCGGAGGCTCCTTTGCTCAGCTTTGCCCCAGGGCGGTGGGGATAAACTTGCTCCCACGCCTGCTCGGCAACCTCGGCTGTGATTTCCAGTCAGCGGGGAGCTGTGGGAGGGTTTCGTGTGTTTAAGTGAAAGTTTTATTGAGATTATTTATATATATATAAAATCTGTATATTGTTAAAAAATCACCTTCTTTCTGTGTGCGATATTCACACAGTTTTATAGCCATCGCCACAGTTTGAGAACATCTATCACCCCACAAAATAAACCCACACGGGATAGCAGCCACATCCCAGCCCCTGGTGATCACTGCTCTACTCCCCATCTCTGTTCTGTTCTGAATGTTTCCCGTAACGGGAGTCAGACAGCACGTGGTCTTCCGTGGCCGACTCTTTCACTGAGCGTACTGTTTTTAGGTTCGTCCGCGTTGCGGCAGGTGCCAGAGCCTCACTCCCTTCTGTGGCTCATATTCCAGCACGTGAATAGATCACTTGTAGCTCATTCACTCACCAGCCGAGGAATGCAAGGAAGGTTTTCCACTTTTTGGCTGCGTGAACACTGCTGCCGTGCACATTTGTGTCCAGGTTTTGGACGTGTGTTTTTACTTCTCTTGGGCGTGTATTTCAGAGTGGGCACAGTAGCTGCGTGTAACCTTTAGTCACTCCATTTGTGACAAGTGTCCTTCCTTCTTTAGAGGCTGCTGCCAGAAGCACTAACGTAGAAGGCCTCTGGTGCATTAGCTTGTTTGTTCATCCATTCATTCATTCACCTGTCCCCTCAGTGACTATGGAGCGGACTCCATCTGTACCCAGCCACGCAAGGTCTGGGGAAGACAATCAGACAGGGCCTCTGCCCCTGAGAACCTTCCAGTCTCTCGGGAGACTGAGCGGAGAGTCGGCGTTTACAGTCAGAGCGTGACAGGGACGTGCGCCTGAAAGCACCAATCCTGGGGGTCTCTGAAGCAGATCCGGTGGCTCACGGGCTCCCGCTCAACCAGCACAGCCCAACACTAGGCACCTGCTGCGAGTCCTGCCGGCCCGCCCCTGCTGTCCCTCCATGCCTGTCCCTGGCCTGCCCACGCCAGGGTTGCCCCCCCTAGAGCATGGTCATCTGCCTCCCAGCCTCACTCTGGTAGCAAGCGCCCCAATCTGCACCTTCCTGCCATTGGGCTGGCTGTGCCCTCCCTAGAGCCACCACTGTGCCCTGCCTGCCTTCTGTCCCTCTTCAAAGCCCTTGTCATGAATGCTGACTGTCCAGACAGTCTCACTGGGCAGGGGCCCCATCAGCTTGTCCCTCTCCCCGGGACCTTGCTTGGCGGAGGACAGATGCTGCTCCGGAGATAACTATGGATGAGTGAGTGAACAAATGAGCAGAATGAACGAGCAAAGGAATTGCTGGGGTGGCTTTGCTTAAGGGCGTCTGATAACAGCCCTCTGCCTGCCTCTCCCTGCTGCTCGAGAGACAGCTTTGCCCCGCCCCAGGAGCACAGTGTGTGAGTGGTGCCTGTGTCCGCACAGGGTTGGGAAGCTGGTGGACACCAGCATGGACATGCAGGCCATCCAGCTCCCTGCCCTGCAGTACCAGCACGAGAGGCGGGCGAGCGACTGGGCAGTGGACAGCAACCTGTGCGGGGCCATGGACCCAACCGACGGCATCGGCGCCCTCATTGAGGAAGAGCGTGCTGCCGTCAAGCTCAACACTGGGGTGAGTGCTCCAGGCGGGCGGCACAGGAAGGCCGGTGGCCCCTGAGCCCCTCGTGTTAGCTGACGCAGAGGAAAGCCCATGAAGGCAGGCACAGGCCTCCGGAGGGTCAGTGCACTGGGCATAGGGCAGGTTACAGCTCGTGGGTTGGCAGGGAGAAGGGAAACGGAGCGTTTTAATGGAGCAATAGAAATTTCTGAACATTCTAACTTGGGCACAGTACTTTATCGAGAAAGAGCTTGCCTTTTACCCAGCCTGGTGCTAACAAGGCTTAACATGCTAGTCCCATTTTATAGTTGGGAAACTGAGGCCTGGGCCAAAGTGGAATGGCCAGTGTGTGACGGAGCGAGGGTCTGGTCCCTGGCCAGCCTGACCGTGAAGCCCAGGTGCTCCTGCACTTAGTGGGCCGTGAGGGGCGGTGCTGGGAAGTTGGGCAGTCAGTCTGGCTAGCAGTGGGGAGCTTTGTCCGTGTACTCATGTGGGACCGGGCCCAGGGCCCTCCTGCATGGTGCGTCTCTGTAGGGCAGGGGAAGGCAGGGGATGACAGCTGGTCCCATATGTCCTGCCACAGTCAAACAGTGTCTGCCCCACCTCCATGGCTATGGTGAGCCCCCGGGGTTGTTGTGCAGACCCGTGTTGGGACCTGCAGGGATGTGGACAGCCATGCCCTCCATGTCGTTTATCATTTACTGAGCTCCTCCAATGGCCCCCACAAGAAGCCCCAGGAGGCTCTTAGCATGGTCTCGAGAGGTGCCAGTGTCACCTGAGTCCCCTCTGCCGCAGCTTGCCCTGCACTGCCAGCAGTTCTGGGCCATGTTCCTGAAGAAGGCCGCATACAGCTGGCGGGAGTGGAAGATGGTGGTGGCCCAGGTCCTGGTCCCGCTGACCTGTGTCACCCTGGCCCTCCTGGCCATCAACTACTCCTCTGAGATCTTCGACGACCCCATCCTGAAGCTGACCTTGGGCGCATATGGCAGAACTGTAGTGCCCTTCTCAGTCTCCGGGACCTCCCAGCTGGATCAGCAGCTGTCGGAGCACTTGAAGGACATGCTGCAGGCAGAGGGCCAGGAGCCTCGCGAGGTGCTGGGTAAGGGCGTCCCGGGTCAGGGCCCTGTGGGTGGTCAGAGCTTCTGGGGTGGGTGGTTCCTGGCTGGGCTCACCAGTGCCTCTGCTGCCGCCCATCCTGACAATCACACGTGCCCCTGACAGTGCCAGATGCCCCCACAAGGCAGATCATGACACTGAGTCAGAGGAGGTGCCCTGGGGAGGCTGTAGACCCAGGCACATCACTGGGGCCACACCGTGTCCTGAAGCTGATCCGTCAGGACCATTCATAAGCAAAATGCAAGCGTTCAGTGGCCTTTCCTTTGTTTACGAGGCCAGTCACACTGTGTCTCCGTGTGACATGGTGTTTTCCTCCAGCATCTTAAGACACGAGTGCCTCAAGACTCTTGCTGTCACAGCTGGATATTGCCCCAGGCTTAGAACAGGGACTATGCTCTGGTTAAATGGAACATGCTGGAAGGTTTTCTCACCTTACTATTCCCTTCTACTTCCTGACCTGCAGCTTTGAGGCTTAGCACTTTGGACAAACTCTAAACAGAAACTGGGCTCTTCTTGAGAAGAAGCTGGCCACACGGGCAGCTCGGCACGTGCGGCACGGTGCTGGGTGCCGCTGGGCCATGCTGGGATAACAGTGGCACCTCCGCCTGCCATCTCCTGTGTCCCCTAACTCTGCCATTGCTCCCCAGGTGACCTGGAGGAGTTCCTGATTTTCAGGGCCTCAGTGGAAGGGGGAGGCTTTAACGAGAGGTGCCTTGTGGCGGTGTCCTTCAGAGATGTGGGAGAGCGGACAGTTGTCACCGCCCTGTTCAACAACCAGGCGTACCACTCCCCAGCCACCGCCCTGGCCGTCGTGGACAACCTTCTCTTCAAGCTGCTGTGCAGCCCCCAGGCCTCCATCATGGTCTCCAACTACCCCCAGCCCCGGAGCGCCCTGCAGGCTGCCAAGGACCAGTTTAGCGAGTATGTCGTTTGCTGCCCACCAGGGCCCCTCCTGAGGACTGGCCGCCATGGGCACTGCCAAGGGCTGTGGACAGATAGAGAATCGTTCCTGCCCTCCCAGAGCTGCTGGGGACCCTGCCCCCTCCTCAGCCATCCCTACTTGGCCTGCCCCATGACAGCCCCGGAGGCCTGTCCCATGCCACACGGTCCACACAGGGATGTCTGAGAGCTCAGAGGGCAGCTTTGTCTTCTCCTCCCAAACCTACCCCCGCCCCTGCTGGTCACCATGCTCACCAGGACTGCCCTCTGCAGTGGGGCAGCTGGTGTGGCCGTGCCCCCCACAGCATCTGCTGTGTACATGAGCCAGAGGAGGGAGGGGGAGGACAGCAGGACTCAGCGAGAATCAGTGTCCCTGACCCTCAGTGGCCACACATTGGGAGCCTTGTCATACTATCGTGTGGGCAGGGCTGTCCCTCACCCCAGACACAGGGCACCAGGACTCTGGGACCCACCCAGAGGAAGCCACAGAGTCTGCTAATTTTAGAACAGTCTCCACTGGGGGGCCATTTCATCTCCACCCCTCTCTAGGCTGTGCCTGGGCCTTGTGACACCTGTGTCCCTTTCTGCTGGCCCCATCCCTGCCCCAGAGCAGAAAGTCAATAGCCTCATCTCTCGGCCTGTGGCAGCCTACAGGGCCTTGAAATGTCTTGTAGGGTGTGGGAGGGGCTTCTCCTTCGAGACCTCCGGGCGACTCAGGAAGGAAATGGGGCCCATGGGGGGGCTGCAAACCCGGCAGGCGGTCATGGCCTGGTGAGCTCAGGACTAGGAGGTTGGGCTAAGGGGTTCGGGCTTGTTATGGTGACAGTGGACCGAGCAGAAGGATTTTTTGCCTTAATGGGTTTGGGAAATGCAATTCCCTCACCACATAATCAACCAACTTACAGTCCATAGTGGAACGCCTGCCAGTGTATTCACAGAGCCGTGGGACTGTCGCCACAACATAATTGTACAGAACACTTCCATCACCCCAAAAAGACACCCACGCCCGATCGCAGCCACTCCCCATTCTCCCAGCTCCCCGCCCCAGGCAGCTGCTGATCTGCTTTGCCTCTGAGGATCTGCCCGACTGGGACATTTCACGTCCCTAACACGTGCGCTTTGCCTCAGGCCTCTCCTCAAGGTCCACCCATGTTGTAGCGTTATTGCTGCCGCCTTTTTTTTTTTTTTAATGCCAGATAATATTCCATAGTCCTAGCACCATTTGTTGAAACCATCAGGAGGTTTTGAAGCAAAAGAATAATTTCGCCAGAGCCTGTTCCTGGAAGGTGTTGCTGGCAACCACGTGTAGAGTCGATGGCACTTGCAGGGAGAGTTTAGCTACTGCAGTGATCCGAGCATCCGACAGTGGGGTCTGATCTGGGGTAATATGAAGAAAACAAGGCAGAGTGTTCCCCAGGAGAAATGGGAAAGGCACAGGGGACGTGGTACTGTCCCCCAAGTACATTTGGAGACAGCGGCTCGGAGCAGAGCGATGCTCACTGCCACCAGTTGGGAGAGGAAGTCCTGAGGAGTAGCCGTTCTTAGAGATGGGGGTCTTCCAGGTGCCCAGGCACCCCTGGCTCTAGCTTTCCCCTGCACCCCCCTCTAGAGGTTGGGCTGCCGAGCCCCACGCTCTGGACGGCAGTGATGGAGGACCGCTCTTTCCCCCTCCCGGTCGGCTGTGCTCTGCCCTGACCTGCCCTGTCCCCGCAGGGGCCGGAAGGGCTTTGACATCGCCCTCAATTTGCTCTTCGCCATGGCCTTCTTGGCCAGCACGTTCTCCATCCTGGCGGTCAGCGAGAGGACCGTGCAGGCCAAGCATGTGCAGTTCGTGAGCGGAGTCCGCGTGGCCACTTTCTGGCTCTCCGCTCTGCTGTGGGACCTTGTCTCCTTCCTCGTCCCCAGTCTGCTGCTGCTGGTGAGTGCTGGGTGGCGCTGGGTCCTCCCTGCAGACCGCAGTGGGCTTGCCTCAGGGGCCCTGCAGGGTCAGAGCCAGCCTGGGTGCCAGGAGGGTGGTTGGAGATGCCACCCTCTGCCCCTCTTGGGTGTGCCGGGCCGAGCTGCTGCCCAGTCGACTGTAGCAGCACAGGGACAAGGGGAGCTGCTGGTCAGAGGGATCCCAGGGCTGAAAGCCACCTCGGAGGCCAGACACAGCCCATGGGGCCATCGGCCTGGGCTGGCTGATCTGTCAGAAGTGCTCCTGCCTATCCCTGCCCCACCCCGGGGGTGCCGGAGCTCTGCCTGCTCGCTGAGCCACCTTGCCCCTGCCGCCACAGGTGGTGTTCAAGGCCTTCGACGTGCGCGCCTTCACGCGGGATGGCCACATGGCCGACACACTGCTGCTGCTCCTGCTGTACGGCTGGGCCATCATCCCCCTCATGTACCTGATGAATTTCTTCTTCTCGGGGGCGGCCACCGCCTACGCGAGGCTGACCATATTCAACATCCTGTCGGGCATTGCCACCTTCCTCATGGTCACCATCATGCGCATCCCAGGTGGGAGCACAGAGAACCCTTCCCCAGTGGCCACCCTGGGGGCCGCACCGGGGCCACACAGGGGCGGCACTGACCCCGGGCCAGGGGTGGGGCTCAGGCACCAGGTATCTGGCCCCTCTGCCCAAGGCAGCCCTGCTCAGCCAGCCGTGGCGGGCAGGCGTCTGTGCATCCCTTCCTGGGTAGCTTCGGCAGAGCTGGCGGGGACAGCCCCTGGGAGGTGCCACCTCCTTGGCACAGCAGGGACAAGGCCCTGTCCGTGGAGGTGCCTGATCTGTGGGGACCTCCCATTCTCAGACTAGATCTGCCCTGGGAGCAGGTGTGGTGTGCCCTCCAGCGCTAACTGGTCTGTACCTCCTCATTGCAGCGGTAAAATTAGAAGAACTTTCCAGAACCCTGGACCACGTGTTCCTGGTGCTGCCCAACCACTGTCTGGGGATGGCAGTCAGCAGCTTCTACGAGAACTACGAGACACGGAGGTACTGCACCTCCTCCGAGGTCGCTGCCCACTACTGCAAGAAGTACAGTGAGTGTCCTGCGCCCCTGGACAGTCAGTCGGTCGTCACTGCAGAGGGGCTCCCGAGCTCAGCGGCCTCCCCATGTTCTGAGCGGCCTGGTGCTCACCCCTCGTCGGCATCCACCTCACCCCACGTGCCAGCTGCCTAGCTCCTGCCCCAGACCCAATCTCCTGCTATCTTTGTCTTACAAGGACACTACCATTGGCTGTAGAGCCGACCCTAAATCCCAAATCTCATCTCCAGACCCTTACCTAATTACATCTTCAAAGACCTTAATGCTAAGCAAGGTCGCGCTCTCAGGTTCGGGGGATAGGACACGGACCTATCTTTTGGGGCCACCCTCAGCCCACCACACACCCCTGTGCGCCTGGAACAGTCTCCATCCCGCATCTGCAGACAGCTGGGCCCTCTGCAGAGCCCTGCGTGCACATCTCGGGCAGGCCCAGGCGGCTCCTGCCGCCTAGTCACTTGTACAACAGGAGTTGTGACTGTTTGGCATGTGCTTGTCCCCTCCCTAAACTGCCCTAAGCCAGTTTTTATATCTCAGCACAGTCCCCAACTCGGGGAAGCAGGTGTACGAGCGCATGAGGGTGCGTGGGGGCACCTGGCCTGGCAAGTCCCCCCGAGGCACGGGAAGTACTTCAGGCTCCCACATGGGGTGACAGACACAGGGCACACTCGGGGCAGGAGGAACGTGGCACCTAATGGAGGGTCTGGGCACAGGCACCTCATGCTGCGGGGGACGGTGGGGAGGGCGTCCCAGGCCTTGGGCTCAGTGTGTCTCCTTGGCCTGCACAGACATTGAGTACCAGGAGAACTTCTACGCCTGGAGGGCCCCCGGCGTCGGCAGGTTCGTGGTCTCCATGGCTGCCTCAGGGTGTGCGTATCTCTCCCTGCTCTTCCTCATCGAGACCAACCTGCTGTGGAGACTCAGGACCTTCCTCTGCGCCTTCTGGAGGAAGCAGACGCTGGTGAGTGGCTCCTGGGCAGTTTGGGGATGCTGGCCGGATGCTCCCCATGCCTCCACTTGGGCCCACCACAAGGGGCTGCACTCACCTCCCTCTCTCCGGCCCCCACGGTGGTCAGGCTTCCTCATGGCCAGTGCTAGCGGCCTCAGCATGGCATAGCCGGGCCCAAGTGCACTGTCCACCCGGGCAGCGGCACGGCCCTCACACCTTGCAAGGCTCTGAGTCTTGAGCCCCAGTGCCTCGGGGTCAGCTGGGCCTGAGGTTGTTTTTTCAGAAACACTTCAAGTCTCCATGCCCTACCCTGCAAACAATGAAACAAAACCCATTGAGATTGCATGGGATAGACAGCTCGACCTGGTGAATTAGCTTCTTTAAGATACTGAGACTTCTCAGCCTGGCGCGGTGGCTCACACTTGTAATCCTAGCACTCTGGGAGGCCGAGGTGGGAAGATTGCTTGAGGTCAAGAGTTCAAGACCAGCCTGAGCAAGAGCAAAATATAGGAACATTTCCTACAAAAAATAGGAAAATTAGCCAGGCGTGGTGGCACAGGCCTGTAGTCCCAGCTACTCAGGAGGCTGAGGCAGGAGGATCGCTTGAGCCTAGGAGTTTGAGGTTGCAGCGAGCTAGGCTGACGCCACGGCACTCTACCCCAGGCGACAGAGTAAGACCCTATCTCAAAAAAAAAATCACGACTTCTCCAAAAGGAGTTTCTTTTGACATGTGAAACTCTTCTCCTGCATACCTCAGGGAGTCTCGATTTTCTCGGCAAGTCAGTACAATTCTCGTTCCTCGGGTGGCATGTGTTTCCCGGTGCTTATTTCAATCCGTGAGGCCCCTCGGCCTTCTTGTGAAAGGTCTGAGTCACACACATGGGGCGTGACGGGGCGAAAAGCCTGGAAACCTTAGTCTGGCCAACCTATCTCACACCTCTGCCTCCACCTCCTCCCTCGGAGGGACCCTGGGGCTGGGCTTCACTCATGTGGTCTTTGACTTAAACAATCAGGCGGAACTGTGCACCCGGACGTCGGTGCTTCCTGAGGACCAAGATGTGGCAGACGAGAGGAGCCGGGTCCTGGCGCCCAGCCTGGACTCCCTGCTTGACACACCTCTGGTCATCAAGGAGCTCTCCAAGGCAAGGCTGGGACGTGGGGCCCTTCCCACCAGCCGTCCCTGGGGTCTGGCCCCATCCCAGGAAGCTTGCAGGGGCTGAAGCCCAGGGTTGCTCTGGTGGGTCTCCACGCCTCCTCATTCTGGCATTTTCCATCGGACACCGCAGGTGTACGAGCAGCGGGTGCCCCTCCTGGCTGTGGACAAGGTCTCCCTCGCAGTCCAGAAAGGGGAGTGCTTTGGCTTGCTGGGCTTCAACGGAGCTGGGAAAACCACGACTTTCAAAATGCTGACTGGGGAGGACAGCATCACTTCCGGGGATGCCTTTGTCGGGGGCCACAGCATCAGCTCTGACATCGGGAAGGTGGGCACGGCTAGGGGGCCCCACAGGGGGCAGGCCTGGCAGGGGGAATCCCGAAGGAAGGGCTGGAGCCACCGTCTGGCTCCTAGTGGGCACAGCACACACTTGTGGATGGCAGGACGAGGCAGTGACTGGGCCAGGCCAGGCAGGTGATGGGGAGGACAGACATGTGCCAGACCTGTGAGCGCTGAGAGGCACGTCCCGCACTGACAGGCCGTTTGTGTCCAGGCAACTGCGGTGTGGGCTCAGAGGCCTTGCTGAATGAGGGGACAGAAGTGAAGGCCTAGGACCCGCCACAGTTTCCCCATGTTGGGCTGAACCCCACAGGCTATCCCCCAGGGTAGAGGTGGACCAGAGGCAGCCATCCTGCCCCTGCCCCCCCGTGCACAGGGTCCCCGTGTGCCAAGCAGAGCCAGGGACATGAAAAGGCAAAGAGCCTGAGACGTGGCTTGGGTCCTGTATGGAGCTGGCAGCAAGGGCTCTGGACTGTGGCCCTCAAGCCAGAGCACACTAGGTCCTCTCTGGAGAAAGGCTTATCCTGGCACTTGAAGAGTCCCCCACATAATGTCCCAAGGCCTGTGAGTGCTACACAAAAAACAGACAAAGGCAACGGGCACCATGGCTGGAATCCAGACTCCAGGCTCCACGGGAGGGACAAACCCACAGACCTCAGATCTGCAGGTGTCAGGCCCAGGTTATACAATAGCTGTTCACTTAATTTATTTCTTTAAGGAAATAAATTAAGTGACTTGACATACATGCAGGAGAGAGGGCACTACGTGTGACCTAGACATGGAGGGGAGGTGGGATGTCCCGAATGCATGTGAGTCCCAGGAGGAAAGGAGAAGAAACGGGAAAGGAGCCAAAGTAGCAGCCAAAGACAGTATGTGTTCGTCTACGTGGCTACGAGTTCTTCCTAAACCCACTAAAAACAGACTCTGAAAGCCTGAGGGACCCCAAGGAGGGTGAGGAAACCTGGTCTCTGGAATCCACAGAACCCAGGCACGCCTGTCCCCTCCAGTTGCTGAGGGTAGCTGCACAGGTGGTGGCTGGCAGCCCTGGGAGGCCACACGGTGGCGTCCTGGCTCTGCTGGACGTGGCCACCCGCTCAGAGAACAGCTGCTGTGCCAACTGACCAAGTAACGCTCCACCACAAAGGAGCTGCCAGCAAACATGTCCCATTAGAGGGGGAAGAAAGCCCGGCCTGGCACACATTATATGTTCGCTAAATACCTAGGAACAAAGGAGCAGGTGACCAGCTAGAAGCTGCAAAGTCTTCTATGTGAGGTTTACATGGGGATCATGTCACTTCCTCAGTGCAGCCATTCTCACTCCACACTGACCCGTGGCTGCCTGTGGTGGACCAGGCTCCAGGCTGGACCTTGCTGGCCTGTGACTTCAGGGTGAGAACCAAGTGATGGCAGGTCTTCAAGCAGGTCTGGGAGCCTGGGCCCGGCTAGCCAAGCCCTTCCTGTGTCCCTGCTAAGCACTGCTCAGTGAGGTTAGCCATGGGCAGCTGCCACGGCCTGGGCACAGCGCCACGGACCACCCTGGACAGAGGCCAGAGACAGGCTGAGGTGGGCACCAGGGCAGGGGCCCTGTGGGGCTTCCCTCTGACCTGCTTTCTCCCCGGCTGCGTCTAACCCCAGGTTCGGCAGCGCATCGGCTACTGCCCGCAGTTCGACGCCCTGCTGGACCACATGACCGGCCGCGAGATGCTGGTCATGTACGCCCGGCTCCGGGGCATCCCCGAGCGCCACATCGGGGCCTGTGTGGAGAACACTCTCCGGGGCCTGCTCCTGGAGCCACACGCCAACAAGCTGGTCAGGACTTACAGGTGCGAGCTGCACCCAGCCCAGGCCCTTCCCAGGGAGAGGGCGGGGTCTCCTGAGCACAGAGCAGAAGCGACTGCGCAGGCCAGTGGCCGGAGCTCCTGCCCACGGGCCCAGGCCTGAGCAGGATTTGGGAGCAGGACCCAGGCAGTGCTGGGTGAGAGGGGCTGCCCTGGCGGTTCCTACCGCCTGGACACCAGGCCAGCGGTGAGTGATGTCAGGGACCTCTCAGGCCCCTCAGGTGCAGGCAAACGGCGCTCCTGCTCTCCATGGGAGCGTGGCCCAAGCCCCGGGCTCGGCTTTCTCTGGAGCCTCCCACTGTGCAGTGCACAGCCCCTCCTCTTCACCAGGGGTGCTCTGCCATCACTGTGCACGGGCCTCTGCAGGGATCCGGAGCCTGTGCTAACCTGGCACCCATCTGCCCACAGTGGTGGAAACAAGCGGAAGCTGAGCACCGGCATCGCCCTGATAGGAGAGCCCGCGGTCATCTTCCTGGATGAGCCATCCACTGGCATGGACCCCGTGGCCCGGCGCCTGCTCTGGGACACTGTGGCCCGGGCCCGGGAGTCTGGCAAGGCCATCGTCATCACCTCCCACAGGTAGAGCCTGGGTTTCTGTGGGTCAGTGACAGAATCAGAAGCAGGTCCATGGGAGGGCTGGGCTGGCAGGGCCGAGTCTCAGAAGACCTGTCAGCAGCTGGTACAGAGTCTGCCGGGAGATCCCCAGGCCCTACACTGGGCCACACTCCCAGCACGGGAACCAGGAACAGCCCGATCTGGGCGTGGACACCTTCCTGTCCGCACAACCCTTTGACACCCAGGGCAGGCGTCAGCGTCCCCCAGCCGTCTCAGGCCTCTGCCCCCTCTCCCCAGCATGGAGGAGTGCGAAGCCTTGTGTACCCGGCTGGCCATCATGGTGCAGGGCCAGTTCAAGTGCCTGGGCAGCCCCCAGCACCTCAAGAGCAAGTTCGGCAGTGGCTACTCCCTGCGGGCCAAGGTGCGGAGCGAAGGGCAGCAGGAGGCGCTGCAGGAGTTCAAGGCGTTCGTGGATCTGACCTTCTCAGGTGTGTGCCAGCCCTGGCAGCCCCCGCCGGGTGGGCCTGGGCCCCTGCGTAGCCCTCTTTCAGCCACCGTGCAGAGGGTGTCTGTGCCTCACCCATCCCATCTCCCTGACTCCTGGGACAAGGGTCCCCTCCAGCCCAGCCCTCACAGGAACTTGGTCTCCCTGTCATACAGGCAGTGTACTAGAAGATGAGCACCAAGGCATGGTCCATTACCACCTGCCAGGCCGTGACCTCAGCTGGGCAAAGGTGAGTGCAGGCTGTGCGGCCCCACTGCTGGGGCTGGGCAAAGTCCCTCCCGGGGCTGCCAGGCCCTCTCCCTGCCCATTTCTCCTCCAGTACCTACCCAGAGGGGTACAGCTGGCTCCAGGTCATCCTCTCCCTGGAGCACAGTGGGCCCCACTAGCCGACTTCTTGCTGGGGCTCTGGGGCAGGGCTAGGTACAGCGGGACCTGGGGGCCCTGCCAGCCACTGGTTGCCAGACAACTCTCAGGTCCAACCGAGGAGCCTGGCCCTGGCCTCTCTTACCAGCAGCTTTTCTGCTTCCCAAAGGTGTTTGGCATTCTGGAGAAGGCCAAGGAGAAGTATGGAGTGGATGACTACTCCGTGAGCCAGATCTCCCTGGAGCAGGTCTTCCTGGGCTTCGCCCACCTGCAGCCGCCCGCCGCGGAGGACACCCGATGAGGGGCCTGCTGCTGCCTCGCGGGCGCCACGCTGGGACAAGACAAGCCGTACCGAGACAGGACGAGCCGGTGTGCGGGCTGCCTCCTCTCTCTCTGGGTTTATCTTATCCTTTATTTTTAATCACTGTTTTCTATGATGAACATGAAAAAATCAAGGCAGTGTGCACAGAAGGGACCAAATACATCAGGGCCCTCCCGCCAGGGGTCAGCATGCCGACACCCACCTCCGCAGGCACCCTGGAGTCGTGTCCCCAGACCACGAGCAGGTCTGCGTGGGCAAGCCCTGGGGTCTCTGGTCTCTGGGTGGACAGGTGTCCCAGGAAGGGACCGCAGCTGACCTGGGGGTGTGCATTCAGAGAGGACCCAGTGACATGTCCGTGTTTACACACGACACTAAACCCCTGGGGAGGGAATGAGAAGCCAGATGAACTGTAGCACAGCCCCCAGGCTGCTGAGGACAGGAAAGTTGCAAGTCGCCCTCCGTGAAGAGATGCTGGCTGTGATTACGTGCTGGGCCTCCGCGTCCAGGGCAGCCCAGGAAGCGTCCTTGGCGAGCCGTTCCTCGGGTGTAGGGCCTAGGCACCGTCCCAGGAGCATATTCCGGAAGCCTCTGGTGCAGGGAGGGAAGGGTCCAGATGGGAAGCACAGTCCTCTGTCCCCAACACTGTGCCTTGGAGAAGTCACCGGCCCCAGGACAGTCAGGGACCACTACAGGGGCTGGGCAGCTGTCTCTCGAGGCCACACCGAACACGTTGTGAGTCCAGAAAATAAAGGCTGAGGGGACACGATCACGGTCTGCGTCACACAGGAGTGGGGGTCCGGGGCTCCGTCATTCACTTTTCTGGGTAGGGAGACACCTCGGTGACCTAAGGCGAAGCAACAGGCTCAAAACACAAATGGAAAAGCAGGGCAGACAAACGCCCACCGGCCAGATCCCCAGTCAACAGCCAAGGAGAGCGTGTGGGCTGGCGCGGGAGGCACCCGGGTGGGCGGGAGGCCCTGGCTCTGGGATCACCGTGGGCCTCGTGCCCCTCCCCTGAAGACGCCCCATTTGTCAGCCCCCCATTCACGCAGTTACTTCGGTGGTTTTCTGCAACCTTGTGATCGAATTCCTGTGCACTTTACATTCCCTTAGATTTCATAATTGCGGAAAGGACTTTTTATCACTTTGACTCACTTGGGACAATTTCGAATTTGTGTTCTTACCAGTCCCTGAAAGTTGATGAAAGCTGCAAAGTTTCCAGGAGCTTTTTATTCCCTTTAAAATTCTTCAAACTATCATCATTTAGTTCCACATTGGAAAAAGTAAACTTGAGGAGGAGCGGTTGTGGCCTAAACGCTGTCCAGGAGAAAAGAGCCAAGAGGTGGGCCTGTCCCAGTCCCTCGCCAACCAGCTCCGTGGCCACGGCCTGTGGGTTGGGAGGGCACAGAGCCCAGAGCATGTGGACAACCGACAGCCCTACATCAGGGCATCCTTGGACTTGTTTCTAAGCCCATGCGTTAGAGATTTAAGAATCTGTCATTTTCCTCCTTCGATACCATAAAAAGGGGTGTGAGGAAGGCGTCCAGGACTGAAGGCACAGCCTACGGGAGGTACTGCACCTGCGACCAACCTATGTGGCTAGGACATGCCGAGGAGCCTGGTCATCCCTCCTGGGCGCAGGACCATGCCAACAGAGATTTTTATGTGAGAAGTTTAAATTTCACAACCAGAAATCCTTCTTAGGGAGATGACCCACAGCTACAGAGGGGATGACGTGGGCACAGCTGAGGCCACCGCGTGGGGGCCAGGGACAGGTGCACGCAGAGCTGGGGGGAGAGTGAGATGTCTGTAGGGGAGCCTAAGGGCCAATCCCATCAGTGTGGACCCAGGAGCAGCTGGAGGGGCCCACCAGGCGTCCCCAAAGCCACTACTCACTCAGTGCTGGAGCCAGCCCTCGAGGATGGAAGCCTAATGGTTTGGGCTGTGGCAGTTCCCTGCCTTGCAGGGATTGCAGTGTGGGTGGGGGGAGGCCATGGACTCGAGCAACAGGAGCCGGCCTGCTTCACGCCACCCCATCCACACTGCACTCCTCCAGACTGTGTGGGCCCAGGCGTCTGGAGACGCTTCCGTGGAGACTCAGTTCCTACGCCGAGGCTCAGTGAGCCGTGGGAGGAAAGGTGTTGCCTTCACTGCTCCGCACGGCCTGGCCTCGCTCCCCCCGGGCAGACGCCTGAGGGGGCTGAGAGCCAGACCCACGGAAGAGCTTCTGATTTTTGTCCCCCAAGTCCTGCCCAGTCCATTGGTCACTGCACCGAGAACAAGGGTTGGGGGAGAAAGTGCCATGGGGCTGGGCCAACACTGAGCCCCTCCACTGCCCTCACAGGGGGCAGGCAGGCCACCGGGCAGCGCCAGCCACAGGTCGGGGAACCCAGCCCCAGAAAACCCTGATCACAGAGGTTTAAAAAAGTTTATTTCTCAGCTGTGTTCTAAGTCTGCAGAAGGCAGTCCAGGGCTTTGCCACCTCCGGGGTCTTGGGGAGCCAGGCTCCCCCTGCCTGCTCCCCACCCTGGTGAGGGGCTCTCTCCTCGAGGTCCTCTCTTGGTCTGGAATCAGCAGGAAGCAGGGGGCGGGGCAACAGAAGGGCACCCTTGGCTGACCCAGAACCTTCAGACAACTCCCAGACACCACTGGCTTCCACATGCCTAGTTCTGCCCAGAATATAGGCAGCTATGCCAAGCACAGGGAACCCAGGCAGGACATGACCACAGACCCACCACAGGCACAGAGGGCAGGATCTGTGTCCCTATAGAGGTGGCCCCCAACCCCAGCAGTGTCCACCTGAGCTGGTGACACCCCACGGCACCCAGGACACCCCTCTGGCATCCCAGGGCCTCCCCCAGAGCGTCCTGGCCCTTTGGTTGCAGGGACTCAGAAAAGCAAAGCCAACAGGACCGTTTTCTGCTGGGAAAATTCCAGTGACAGATGTGTAGTCCAGGATTCCAGGGGAGCCAAGGTCGCCTGAGTGAGCCAAGGCCAGAGACAGGTCCAAGCGCGGCAGCAAGCTGTCTGTGGGTGACTATGTACAGCAGGCGGACATGGGAGCTGGCCTGGCCCCATCAGCCCACCCCAGAACCCCAGCCCAGCCTGAGCTGTCACTTCCCTGAACACACAGAGGGGGCAACATCCCAAAGCTGTAGGGTAGTCAGACCTGACACCTGCAGGGCCAGTGACGGGGGGGGGGTTTCACTAGGCCGGCCCAGGGCTAGAACCCTAGCCAGGGCAGTGTTGCCTCTGCTCCATCTGAAGAGCATTCCGCTCACCTCTGGGGGCCAGCACGATGCTCATGGCGTCAGCCAGCTGGGCCCTCTGGGACCCCCCCAACTCCCAGGGGTCTATGTGAACGCCAGTGCTGCCTGTGCTAAAGGCCTCAGCCTGCCCTGCACACAGGTGTGAGGGACTGTCCTAGGTAGGGCAGCCTGGGCCCCGCCTGAGCCCAGAGGAGCTAAAGCCCCCCGACTCTAGCATGGAGGAGACGGCCCAGCACGGAAGTCACTGTCAGGCTGTACACCCCTCCCCCCAGCAGGCACGCCCCTCCCTCCAACACGAGGCGCCAGGCCCGATCCCTGGCAAGCCCTTGCAGCCCTGCTGCCTTCCCCAAAGAAGCCCCACAAGGCCTCACCACAGTGCCCCCAGGACCCTGCACCCCCAGGAGGCAGGCAGCAGTCAGGCCAGTGCTGGGCAGGGCCCCCTTCTCACCTGATGGGCCCTCCTGGCTGGGCTTCGGAAAGGCAGGAGTGGGGTGAAGCAGTGGGGCGGGGCCCGGGGAGCGGGGGCCCTGCCTTCCTTCCTCAACACACGGGGCTGCCCAGGCCCCGCTCCTGGGGCCCGGCCCGCACCCCACAGACGCCAACATCGGATGCCTCCTGGTCAGAGAAGCTCCACATCGACTGGCTGCAGATGGCACCAGGGCAGCTGGGCCTGGTCAGTACTGCAGCCCAGCCAGAGGCCCAGCCAGCTCCTTGGCTGGTCTGCCCTAGCCTGAGGTGCCCGAGGCCACCTGGGTGGGCAGCTCAGGTGTCTTGACCCTTAGCTTCCTCATGACAGAGATGGACACGTGGCTTTCGGTGTGAGAACGAGCACAGGCTCCCACGTCTACCACTCAGGAGGGGCCTGTGGACGCCTCAGGCCCTGATGGTCCCCTACCCTGAGGACGCACACCTGGAGCAGGGCGGCCTCTCGCAACTCCAGCCTCTCCCAGCTGGCCAAGCTCGCCCCAAACCCACTGCCTGGCTGGCCCTTTTGGACCCAGCCTGGCCACCCAGAAGGACCTAGCCCCACCCACTCCTCAGACAGGTGCCAGGCCTTGGTGACTGCCCTCTTGGCAGCTCCTCTTCTACTGCCTCCCCCGAGCTCCCCCGAGGCAGCTCCTCTTCTACTGCCTCCCCCGAGCTCCCCCGAGGCAGCTCCTCTTCTACTGCCTCCCCCTTCTACCAGTCATAACCTATTCCACCTGGGCAGGCCACACCTGCCCTCAGCCTAGAGCCCAGTTTTAGTGGCGGGTAGAAGTGTTTCCTTGACTCGGTTTACGAGGGGATGCGCTGCCTGTCCAAAGTTCCCGGCGGCCCACTGTGACCTCCACCACAGCCCAGACTATCACTGACCCTCGCAGTGTCCTGGGCCACCAGCTCTGAGGGCGGGCACTGCAGAAGCCATCGGGCACACAGAGGATGAAGGCAGGGAGAACAGTCTGCTTTAACACATGCTCAAAGTCAGACCACACTCAAATCACCCACAGGTGACCCGCAGCTCAGGACACTGGCCAGAGCCCACAGGGTGCCTGTGGCACAGCACTCCAGGGCTCTGCCCAGCTACTAAATGCCCCTTCCAGGGGACTGAAAACCCCCTGAAGTCCCAAAGGCCATAGCTCCACAGCTCTCAGCCCCCCAGGCCCTAGCAGGTTAAGGGCAGTGGGTGGGGGAAGCGCCAGAACTCCTGGAAGGATGGTGGTGGAGCTAGTAGACTCCAGAATTTTATTTTAATTCTTTTTAGAGACAGGGTCTCACTCTGTCCACCCAGGCTGGGGTGCAGTGGCATCATCAGAGCTCCCTGCAGCCTCCAGCTCCAGGGCTCAAGTGATCCTCCCGCCACAGCCTCCCAAGCAGCTGGAACTTGAAGTATGCACCACCATGGCTGGATAATTTAATTTTTCCTAGAGACGGGGGCCTCAATACATTGCCCAGGCTGGTCTCAAACACCTGGCCACCAGTGATCCTCCTGCCTCAGCCTCCCAAGGTGTTGAGATAACAGGTGTGAGCCACTGCACCCAGCCAACTGCTGAATCTTATACACTCATGTTTCTTCCGAACATGTTTCTGCCGATTCTCAAAATGGCAAAAGTCAGGATGCTCAATTTTTAAAGCTTGACAGCTGATAGCACTTTTCATAAAAATATCAGTAACATTTAGAAGCAAATTTGATTAAATTCATGTCTGAATAAATCATGCTTTTGGATTTAATATAAAATGTGTTAAAGCTTATATGCAGCCCACATTACTTCAGAACATTAAAAAAAGCAGGAAGTGGGGTTGTCAGCCCAGCTGGTTCTGTCCATGACGGTGGGGTCACCAGGCCACCCTCCTAGGGTGTCAGTGCTGCCCTGGGCACAGGTTCTGGGTTTGGGGCCCTTCAAGAGCCTTTCTGAGCACCGGGCTTCACTGCCTCCAACTACATCTGCTGCCTGTCCTGACCACCAAGGCCTCCCAGGCCTCAATGCCAACCCTCCCAGGGCCCTTCCCTGCAGCAAGGAGGGGCTGTTCCACTTATCCCTTCAGGCTTGGCCACGGCAGATATGATAGTAATGGAAACAATTTAACTTATTTTAAATGCTCTGCATGTCAAATCTAAGCCCAACAGGGATTCCTGGACCAGACTGACTGGGCCTGCCAACCTGCACCCACAGAAATGAGGGGGGGGCGGGGCTAAGTGGAGTGGACTCTGGAGGTGACTCCTCCACTCAGCGGTCCTTTGTTCTCAATTCCATGGACATCCCTCAGCCTAGGATGAAAGGTTAGAAGCACCCTTGACACCCCTGGACAGGACCAGTGGGCGTGAGCTCGGAAAGGGAGTGACCACACACTGGCTGCAAAAAGCACGTAGGGAAGAGAGCAGTGACTGCAGACCGGGTCCCCTCCGTCCATCCCGGGTCACTGAGCTGCACCCTGGACTCTTTCCTGTTTTCCGCATTGACATCTAACATCCCCAAGTCACGCTGGTTCTCTCATCCAAAAGGTAGGCTTGGATCTTTCCCCTTCTCTCTTCCCTGCTGCCACCAAGCTGTCCAGACAATGTCTGGGGCTGAGTGCGCCTTCCTTCCTTGCACAAAGGATCACAGAGCATCGACTGCTTGCTAGGCGCAGAGGGGGACGCGGGGGACACAGCAGCGAACAAAGCCCGCCAGGTGCTCACTCTCTCAGCGCCGGGCGTTGCTCCGACCGCCTCCTCCGGGGGCCGGCCTCCACACCCGCAGCCCCTCCACTGTCCTTCCCGGAAAGCCCGACAGTCTCCCCGCCGGGGCTCTCCACCGGCCGCTGGGATGAAACCTTGGCGCGTACCCCGCACCTCCTCCACCTCCACCACGTCCCCCACCGCTGAACTAGCCCCGGCCCGCGAGCCAGCGCACTGGCCTCCCTCCGCTTCCCCCACGACCCTCGACGACGCCTCTGCACCTGCTGTTCCCGCCACCAGGCGCGCGCTTCCCCTCGGTCTCAGCTGCGACGTCGCCTCCTCGGAGACGCCTCTCCCTTTGCACCTCACCGTCGGCTCTGCCCAAGCTCCTAGTTCCCTCCGGCCGCACTGCCCGCCTACCGCGCCCACCCGCCGAGTCCCGCCAGCACCGAGGCCGCGTCTACACGGTCACCCCGCACACCACCTGCGAGTTTTGGCCGCACCCGTCCCCGCCCCGCACCGGCCCGTCTCTGAGCTGCCTCCACCCTGAAGGCCCCTGCGGCTGGCCGCGCGAGGTCGCGGTCCCTGCGCGCTCCCCCTCCCGGGGCCCCCGGCCGCCTGGACGAGTAGACGCCGGGCCAGCAACCCGGCCCCTGAGGCGCACGCGCACGGAAAGGCCCGGGGCCGCGGCCGCGTTAACCCCCTCCGCGCCGCGGACGAGCGGACCACGCGGCGCGGTCCCGCAGCCCCTAGAACTGCCAGTTTGTCCACTCTGGTAGGCGCGCGACCAGCCCGGGGCAGCCCCGGAGACTCGTCCAAGGGGTAGACACACTAAGCGCCCCAACGCGACTCCCCACAAACTGCCTTGGCCCTTTAACACTACCCCGCTCGCGCCCGTTGGTTGAGACGTTCTGCGTCATCGCTGCGCGCCGGACGGCGGTACCTTCCCGCTCCTTTGCTCTGACGCCAGAGCTGCGCCGGCCTCAGCGGCTAAGGAGAGCAGGAGGTGGCGGCGGGAAGATGTAAGTTGGGGCCAGAATCCGGCCGCATCCGAGCTTCGGGGTCGCCCCGCCAGCCTCGGTGGGGCGCATCGTGAATCCGGCTCGCTCCTCAGTACCGCGGTGCGGCGGCGCGGCGCGGGATCCAAAAAGAAAGCGTGGCTCCGGGCGGGCAGAGTGGGAGGCGTCCGGGCCGCGGCCCGGAAGTGGTCGGGGCCGCAGCGGACGGAAGGGCGTCCGTGTTTCGTCCGCTCCGCGGCAGCGGCGGCCCCACCAGGCCCGCGGGACTCAGGGAGCGCGGTTTCCCCTCTTGGGGCTTTCCCGCTGGGCCAGAGACCCAGGCCCGCAACGCCAGGCCCTGCCCTGGAAGGGTACGGGGAGCGGCGAGGTCGGCGTGTCGGGCCGGTGCCGGCGGGCGCAGTTTCTTTGTGGCATTCCGCGGAAGGCCGGCTGATTCTCCCTTCGGAGTCATTATTCAAACATTGACTCCGTGAACGTTCATTGGGCTCCTGTTACCTCTCTTGGCGCTAAGGCCTTGGGGATACGACCCAGTGTGGACCGAGCACGGTGGCCGAGCTCATTTCGACGGAGTACCCTAGAAGGGTGGATACGGGAAGGTTAAAGTCGATGGAGGAGAAACGTGGAGTAGGCTTTTCAGTTTTTATTTTGCATGAATTATGCCTGAAATGTACTTCTAAATGGGAAAGGTCCTCTGAAGATTTGTGCTGAAACGCCATCTGCTAGAGATTTAACTAATTGTTCTCTCTCTCTCTGTTGGACGCGCACCTTTCCGGAGGATGGGGGAGGTAACCAAGGTCCTGAGCTGTTACCTGAACTTGAGTGAACACAGAACCTCAACCTTTGCTTTCTAGCACTCGACCACACCCACCAGCAAGGCGTTCACTTTGTGGTTTTTAGTTTTTAGAGTGCTTAAGAATAACTGGTGCTTGTTACACAAAGTACATTCGGGCAGATCTTTAGGACGGGGGCGGGGGAGGGGTTGTGGTTGGAATCTGTGTGTGCGGCCTCCACTCTAGGTCTGCACTGTCCAGTAGTAGCCTTTGGCCACGTGTAGCTATTGAGCATTTGAGATATAGCTAACCCAAACTGAGATGATAAAATGATACATGCTAGATTTAAAAGACTTTGTTTACTATGAGAAAAGGTAAACCTTTATTATTAAATTTTAATAGTGATATGTTGGAAAGATATTTCGGATATAGTGCGTCAAATCTTAAAAACTAATTTCACCTACTTTTGTGATGTGGCTATTAGGAAATTTCAGGTTATGCTTGTGGCTCACACTCTATTGGACGGTGCTGCTCTAGGTGATCCTAGGTGGGGGAGGGGGGCCTTGGTCCAGGACCCCTATTGAGCATTCAGAAATTGCCTGGCTTTGGAAACAGCTTGCATATGGGGAAGGAGCCTCCAATGTGGAGACCCAAGTCTTCTAACATAAGCTAACATTTATTGAAGCTTAACTGGGTGCCATGTCTCTTTTGTGAATTAACTTAATTAATGCCCCTAATAACTATAAGGTGGGAACTAATTGTCACCATATTGCCAGTGAGAAACCTCAAAAGAATAAACGATTTGTCTAAGATTACACAGCAAAACCTCACATCAAACCCAGGCATGCTGACTCCCGACTCTTAATCTCTGAATTGTATTCACTAACCTTGTCAGGTGCTGCCTGCTGGGTGTATCTAGTATCTTACTGTTTTAAGGTAAAACATTTTGTAAAGGTTTGACATCCCTGTAAAAGAGCAGCAAAAGTGGTATTCTGCCCTCTTCCACTCCCATTTGGCCAAAGCCAAGTGCTCTTCTTTCTTGGGTCAGAATGTGTATTCAGCAGCATTTTGAAGCACTCCTGGCAGGTGTACCCTGCACGTGTGAAACCAGGACTCGATCGGTGTGCTGTGTCCTCCTTATTTACAGGCTGATGGAGAAGGTGAGACAGAAGTAGTTAAAACCAGCATCCTGAGATCTTTGCTTACAACTCATGGAGATTGTGCAAAGCCTTTCTGGAAATGTCAAAGGCAGCAGTCCCTGGAAAATAGGGCATATAATGAATTAGTTGTTTGTGGGGGTTTTTTGGTTTTTTTCTTTTGAGACAGGGTCCAGGCTGGAGTGCAGTGGCACAATCATAGCTCACTGTAACCTCAAGCAATTCTCCCACCTCTGCCTCCTAAAGTGCTGGGATTATAGGTGTGAGTTACCACACCTGGGCAGTAGTTTGTTTTTGAGTAGTAATTTGTTGCCATTATTTGGGGACATGCTACAATCAATTTTCCTAAACCCTTATGTGTGTGACATGCAGTATCTCACCCAATTTCAATGTCTGCTTTTTTCCCCTAACATCTTATTTCTAAGCAATGAAAGAATCGTTCAATTAATACCCACATAACCACACCTAGATTCTACAAGTCACGTTTCTGCCATATTTGCTTTATCATGCATCGCCACCCATCAATCTTTACCTTTTTTTGCATTTCAAGGTAAATTGCAGATTTGTGTGTACTTTCCCATACACATTCCATATGCATATTATTAACCAAAGTTCAGTATTTGCTATAATTCTTCTACAGCTTTTTAAATGTTCATATGGGACATTTCATCTAATTGCGTTTGAGTGTTAAATGTTTTAATGCTAGTACCAGTTGCCTTTGAAATGGAAAGCAAAACTCCAGCCATATTACCCAGTGTACCCTAAAAGGAAATTACCACAATAAAACAAGATCTAATCCTGTCTGCAGAGCCACACTTGGAGTTAGCTTTTTCTCTGCATGCGAATGGTGCTATAGTGTTTTGACAGAACCACAGAGGGCTTGTCCTCAAACTTAGGAGTGAAAACTGGTATTGTACAACGTATACAATAACAACGACGGGCACCACTGCCACCTCCTTTTTTATTTTTTTTAAGATGCTGAGGTGTCCGTTCTGCCTATGCCTGTGAGGGTAGAGAACCCTCCATGAGGAGATGGTGACTGTCCCCATGGCTTCCTGGCTGTGTGGACACTAGTTGCTTACTGTGTTCCCTTGCTGCCTTCTCATGTACTCAGCTTTTACTGCAAAGTAGATTTGTTGCCTTGCCAATTCGTTCACTCTTTAAATCCTTTTATCTTGTTATTAGGCTGCTCTTTGGCGTAAATTGCAATCGATTAGGGATCGTTTCTCAGAATCCAGTTAGAAGTGAGAGTTCAGATAAGTGAGGCCGCCATTGCTGCTTTGAACACCTCAGAAGGGGACAATGGATTTATCAGGAGTGAAAAAGAAGAGCTTGCTAGGAGTCAAAGAAAATAATAAAAAGTCCAGCACTAGGTAATCCTCTGTAAGATTTTTCTAGTGCTACTATGGGGGTGCTCACTGCTAGGGACCCTCAGAAAGGGGAAGATTGAAAATGTTTTGTATTCTGCAGTGAGTGTCCTAAGCCACAGACCATTTTGCTCTGTGCTCACCCGGGATCTTTGTAGCCCTGCTGGATCTTGTGGGTTGTGCTGTTGTTTTAGGGTTTGATCACAGGAGCATGCAGTCTCACACTCTTCCTCGCCATCCAGGGCTCCTTCGCCTACCAAACGCAAAGACCGCTCTGATGAGAAGTCAAAGGATCGCTCCAAAGATAAAGGGGCTGCCAAGGAGTCGAGTGAGAAGGATCGCGGCAGGGATAAAACTCGAAAAAGGCGCAGCGCTTCCAGTGGTAGCAGCAGCACCAGGTGGGGCTGGCTGGCCTGGAGCCTGGAGAGGACCCTGCTGCAGCAGCCACCTCCCTCCTTTCCACAGAGGGCTCAGTTTTCTTGATTATTTCCAAAGAAAACACACCCTCAGATTGTTAATAGAGACCCTATTTTATGGCAGACCAGTTTGTGGTTTGCTCTACTTAAGATGTGTTTGGATTTTTTCCTTTTCTATAGATATTAGGGGACGCGACATATGGGGGTGTATTTTGCTCGTGTGTTTTTTTCAGAATTGTGATTGGCTTGCCCTACTCTAGAGTTTATTTCTCAGTAGTTGATACCAGCCTGAGTCAGCCAGCAGCCACCTTCCCAGCTTAAGTTGGTGGTTCTGGCTTTTGTCAGACTCTTTTTACCTCCCAGTAGGAAAGGCATCTGTGTAGGTAGAGAGCAGCCTATCCCCCTTTCCTCACACCTGCACATTGTAAAGCCTAGGACCAGAGGGGGGAGTGGGAAGGTGTTTTCCCCACTGGGAAAGGCAGTGGGGCTGGAAGGGACAGCCGTTTCCTCCTCTGAGGAGCACAAGACAGGCTTGAAGGAGACAGGCCTCTGCTTTACCACCCTGCCTGTTGTGACATCACCACCCCCAATCTTGCCCTCAGGTCTCGCTCCAGCTCAACCTCCAGCTCAGGCTCCAGCACCAGCACTGGTTCAAGTAGTGGCTCTAGCTCCTCCTCAGCGTCGAGCCGCTCAGGAAGTTCCAGCACATCCCGCAGCTCCAGCTCGAGCAGTTCCTCTGGCTCTCCAAGTCCTTCTCGGCGCAGACATGACAACAGGCGGCGCTCCCGCTCCAAGTAAGTGCCCCAAGCTTGTGAACTATCTAGGAACTTTACAAACTGGGAGCTGTAAATTTGCTGGGGCTGTTATAAATGTAGACCAAAAAGGAGTCTTCCAGTGTTAATAGGATTTCTGAGACAGGAATAACATACAGGAACTGGTGGGAAAGTCTTCCCTATAAAAACTATCATACAAGCAGATAATATCCCACTAAAAAGAAATCAGATATATTTTAATTTGACAGAAGTTGATTTTTTTCTGGTGTTTTGTTTTGATATCTCAATCAGATCCAAACCACCTAAAAGGGATGAAAAGGAGAGGAAAAGGCGGAGCCCTTCCCCTAAACCCACCAAAGTGCACATCGGGAGGCTCACCAGGAATGTGACCAAGGTAAGGATCACAGATCCATCTGGTGGGCGGTGGGTATGGATTAGCAGGCCTTTGCCAGCAGGTGAACTTAGAATGTAGCCTTTCGATTTGAGTAGAGCCCTGATTAATTCCTTTTAATGGACTGTTACGTGCCTAGGAGACACTGGTTCTCATCAGAACTGGTAGGTGGCATTAGAGTGACCGTTCTTTCCCTTTTAGGATCACATCATGGAGATATTTTCCACCTATGGGAAAATTAAAATGATTGACATGCCTGTGGAAAGGATGCATCCCCATCTATCCAAAGGCTATGCATATGTGGAGTTTGAGAATCCAGATGAAGCTGAGAAGGCACTGAAGCACATGGACGGAGGTGAGTGACCTGCCGGCACCTCTGTCCCCTCAGAGACCCCCGCTCACGGGGACCTTCCATCCTGGCTGCTCCTCAGAGTCTCTTTAGAGCTCTCTCAGGATTCCAGTTCTTACTCAGTGGGTGTGTGTTTACCTAAAACATGTCTTAGGAAAACGATTCTTAGGGGGGGAAATCAGCAAATATGAATATATTAGCATTTTTTTTAAATTTTCAATCTGTTAAAAGCATAAGGATCAAATGAAGGTTTCTTGTAAAGAACATATTTGACTTTTTAGATGGGAATACTTCATTTAATCCTTTCTGAGAGTCATTTTCTATTTTCCCAACATTTTAGTATTTTGCTAAATGACAGATTTGCTCAATTTACAAAATTTACTTCCTAAACACTTACCTCTCTTAACTGTTTATAACATTTTTAGCTGTTGTATTGGGCAGAATGGTTTTAAAAGCAAGCGAACAGTTGTAAATAGTTTGGATGACCAATTTTCTTTTTGTCCTCAAGTCAACATTTTAAGGAATGTGGAATTTGTCCTTGTCTAGCTCCCTACTGCAGTGATCTAGGCAGCCAGGGCTGAGAGCTCGCAGTCTGCAGTCCCCTCTGGCCTGGGAGCCAGGCCCAGGTGGGCAGGAGAGTGTGAATGCCCTAGAACCTCGGGGTCCTCTGAGGCCCTGTTATCTACCTTATGAATAGTTTAACAGCTTCTTTGATAATTACCTTTAAGCTCCAGTTGAGTTTGGGTATTAGAGAATTTTCCTTGGTGCTTAGCTAACTTCTCTTTCAGCTAAATCTCTCTGAAGTGTGTTAGGAGCTCCACTGTGTCACTGACATCTACTCTTGGCCTTGTGAATCACACCTTTGCTTTAGAGTCTGCCAATCTGGTATTTGACAAAGTCTGAGCACTTGCTAATAAGCTTAAAAACTCAAGAGACTTGCATATCCAGTGTGGGCATGATTATAAAAATTTCAGTTTTTCTTAAGATTCTAGTAGGACTTGTTCTGTGTGTCTCCCATACTGTACTGAGCCAGTCCACACTGTCTCCAGGAGAAGATTGGAAAGGGTTGGCCTTTAGTGCAGCTAGCCATATAATGGATTTGTCTTCATTATTGTATAATCAGTGCCGTAAAATTCCTAATTTAAGCTGGTTTTGGCAGTGGGCCAGGGGCCACCTTGGGTTGGGTTGAGTTACTTAAATTAACCCTTTTAAGTATGTTCAGAATACATGTCCATGTACCTGAGTTAGCCTCTAGGTACCTTTGAAGTTGCCTCGAAGATGGAAGTTAAGCAGACAAAGCACTTGTGCCTTTTGGGGGCACTAAAGGTGCTAAGGTTGGACTCCGGGCACCGCCAGCTATGGAGACAGTCTCTTGAGTTCAGGGGTACATGCTCCCCTGAGGTTCCTGAGTCTGCACTTGAGTTTCCATTGCTCTTTCTCTCCCTTGAACCTCCATCCTGCACTGCCTCTGCTCGCTCTTGCTGTGATGTTGGCACACACACAGATGTTTAAATATTGTACACGCAGAGTCTCCTCTCTAGGCCTCTTGTTCAGACTCCTGATACAAAGCACCCAACATCTCTTGAAACGTCTTTCATGCTGTTGCCCACAGAGCCCCACCTCTCAGTAGGTGGAAGCTCATCCAGATAATCACTTGCCACGCCCTCCTGTCCATTATTTAATTTTGTTTTTAGAGACAGGGTCTTGTCACCCAGACTGGAGTACAGTGGCTCCATAATAGCTCACTGCAGACTTTAACTCCTAGGCTCAAGTGATCCTCCTGTCTCAGCCTCCTGAGTAACTGGACAGGTGTGGCCACCATGCCTGGATAATTTTTAAATATTTTTAGAGACAGGGTCTCACTAAATTGCTCAGGCTGGGCTCAAACAATCCTCACACCTCACCCTCCTGAGTGGCTGGGACTACAGGCACCACCGTGCCTAGCTTCTCTCCATTTCATTTGATGTCACAGAAGCCTCCTAACAGGTCTCCCCTCCTCTTGGTCCCAGTTTCCCATCTTTTTTTTTCTTTGAGACTGTCTTACTCTGTTGCCCAGGCTAGAGTGCCGTGGCATCGGCCTAGCTCATAGCAACCTCAAACTCCTAGGCTCAAGCAATCCTTCTGCCTCAGCCTCCTAAATAGCTGGGACTACAGGCATGTGCCACCAGGCCTGGCTAATTTTTTCTATATATTTTTAGTTGTCCATATAATTTCTATTTTTAGCAGAGACAGGGTCTCGCTTTTGCTCAGGCTGGTCTTGAACTGAGCTTGAGCAATCCGCCCACCTTGGCCTCCCAGAGTGCCAGGATTACAGCCGTGAGCCACCACCCCTGGCCCCATCCTCCTTGAGAGGGAAACTCCAGTGCTGATACCATCTTCATGGCCCTGCCCAGAGGAACCACTTTCTGCCCGAGGCCCCATGTTTACCTATAATTTCCCTAGTTGCTTCCCTCCCTCACTAGTGCTTTGGGTCCTTCCCAGCTCAGGGCCAGACACAGCCCTTCCCTTCCCTTCCCCCTAGTGGATTCCAGCACATTCTTTAGGTCTTGGCTTGGTTGGCACTTCCTCAGGATGGCTGTCCCAAAACACCACAGTTTGAAACCCCCATTAGGTTCCATGCTCCCTTATGGTTTTCCTGATGAGACTTCAGTCATGATGTTCTGTGATCATTTAGGTTTGTCATTGTATTCCCCAGGCCTGGCCTTGTTCACCATGGCATACTTTGCCTAGGGTAGGTACTTGGTAGATATTTTATGTCTTGGTCCTTTTTTCAACAGGACAAATCGATGGCCAGGAGATCACTGCAACTGCTGTGCTGGCTCCCTGGCCTAGGCCACCCCCCAGGCGATTCAGCCCTCCCAGGAGAATGCTGCCGCCACCTCCCATGTGGCGCCGGTCTCCCCCACGGATGAGGAGAAGGTAAATCAATTTGAAACCTCACAGTGGCCTGATGGGGCCACAAACCTCAGTGACTGGAATGACTTTGGGATGAATAAATGACTTTATTCATCCCTGCTGCCCTCCATTGCTGTGTGGGTGTGAGGTGACCCTTCATAGTTGGTGGGGAAAGCTGGTAGGAGGGCCATCGCTGCAGTGAGTGACAGGCAGAAGAGGCCCAGAGTTGTGCCAGTGCTCCTTTCTGAGTCTGAGCAGTGACATTGTGTGGCCTTCTCAGGAGACTTCTGGATCCTGAGACCAGGTGCAGGCCTGCTCCCCTTCCTAGCTAAGAAAACAGGAAGGGTCAGAGGAGTGGTGGGGGTGGGGGTAATCCCTTTGGCAGAGGCCTCAGTCTGGCCTTATCTGGCCAGGGGTGTTGAGCTGCACTTCATCCAGCCCTGAGAAAGGAGAGCCTGGGGCTGTGTCCTTGGTCTCAGGAACACCCCGTTCCCTTCCCAGAGCTCCAGGTCATTCCCATCCCATGAGAGCTGTCTCAACTTCTAGTGTTGAAAAGTAAAACTATGGAGAACTGTTCCAGAAAGAAGCTAGCTTGCCCCTGTGGCCCATGCCGAGTCTCACTGACATGGTTTCTCCTCTTCCCACAGGTCCCGCTCCCCGAGGCGCAGGTCCCCTCTGCGCCGGCGATCCCGTTCCCCTGGCCGCCGCCGCCACAGGAGCCGCTCCAGCTCCAACTCCTCCCGATAAGCAGGGCCACTGAAGCTCATGCTCCCTGTAACTTATACCCCATCCCATCCCATCCCATCCCATCCGGATCAGTTTGTCACTTTTCTAGCCAAAGGATCGGTAGGAAAGGAAATTCCTCACTCAGGCAGGCTTGGAAGCCAGCTATTGACAGCTCTGCAGTCCAGGTTCTAGCTGCAGAAGTACTGCTGGTTTGGGGTTGTGCCTGTAAAGATGCCCTCAGTTTTCTGGCTGGAAGCTCACCTTGTTCCAGTACCTGAGAGTCAGTTCAGTGGCAAAGCCACCAGGGACAAGCAAGGGTCCAGGTGACAATGTGGGCCAGCCTGGAGAACACGCTTTTCTTTTCCACATGTGGCCTGGTCACACCCTTGCCGGTACAGCGCAGCGTCCTTGGGGAAAGGGAGCTGCTCTTTTGCCAGAGCTGTGGCCTGGCCTTTTGCTTTCCTGCTTGAGTAGTTTTCTGACCTTGTAGGTCTAACACCCAAGAAGAGCCTCTCGCCCCAGGGCAGGTTCGTAAATGGTTGTCTGTTCCTGTACTCGTGCGAGCCACACCTGGAACCCCCATCCTCTGAAATAGGTGAGCAAGTTGAGAGCCGGCGCTGCAGGGCTGGCCCAGAGCCCCACTGGGCCTGCCTTTTGTGGTGGTTTTGCAGGTTACCTTGGCAACATGTACATTGCTTCTTTTTTCTTGTATTGTACAGTCAGTACTATAAAATTTGTTTTGAGTTTTGTAACTTTGTAGCATTTTAGATAACATTGTGTTTGTACTTGTGTAGAGTGAAGGAATTGTGTTAAATAAACCTAGGATTAGAGTGCAGAGTGCTGGTTTCAATGCCTCCTTCCTGTCCCTTAGTCCCCAGCACATTTTGTTATTTGTGACTTCTAGTGCCTCACTAAGAACTGAATTTTGGTCTCATTTCCAGAGTGACCCCCTCCAGAAGCTTTCAGGCAGGAGAACGTAAGGCCAGTGTCCTGCAGGCTTGAAGTGGTGGACAGACAGGAGAGGGCTGGTGTCTCAAAACCTTCATCTTTTCAGAAGCTTCAAATTCTGCCAGACCAGAAATATGAATCTTATTTGCTGCTACCATATTAAGTAGTTATAGGAAAATATATTTTTCTACCTCAAAAATTGGTTTGGGCCACAAGGAAAAATTGGAAATGCTCAGGTGATAACAAAAGCTGACATCACCCAACACTGCTGAGCCCTTACTGTGCCCAGTGCTCTGAATAGTCAGGGAAGCCCACACCAGGTTGTACAGAGGCCTCTTCCCCCCACCTCAGTGCCCTGCCCAGACAGGTGGCCAATTATTCATGTCCTTTCCATGTTGGTGCAAATAAAAAAAGTTTAGGAGATGCAACTGCTGTCCCACAGCAGGGAGGGTGCCTGCTGGCTCAGCCTTGCCTTCAAGGGTGTCTGGCATCCTCGTCTGTACACTTGGGGTTCTCATGTGCAAGGTGGCAGGTCTGTTCTTAACCACCTCCAGTGCTGCCTCTGCAGCCCAGTTCTGCGGCTAAACTGCCAGCTCTGATTCCTGTTCCCCAGACGGCCCTTGTGTGGTTTAGCACCCTGATCCGATGGCCTTACCTGCTCAGATGCTGTGATAGCTGCCTCTGGCAAGGAGCTGCCTGGTCCCTTATTGCCACTTGAGCTCACAACTGGCACCCACGGCCTCCTGCCTTAGTGGTTTTGGTCTTTGGTCGGTGGACACCACCCGAAGCAGGAAGAGGGGACGTGTCTTCTCGGCCTGGCCCTGGGGCTCAGCAGTGGGCGGGGCAGCGCCTGACCGGCCTGCTGCCAGCCGCGGTTAGGGCCTGCCCCGGCCGCCACGTAGGGTCACGGTTGCGTTTGCAGAGGGCCTACACCCTGGGGCTGGGGTGAGCCAGAGCATCGCCTGGGAGGCCAGCGAGCCAAGCGGGCGGGGCGGGGCCGGGCCAGGGCGCCCGCCGGTCCCGCCCCCGCCACGCCCCG
>VSMD01125605.1:0-15673 GCA_008750895.1 Mirza zaza | reverse complement strand
CCGCGCTGCGTCTGCAGGGGCCCCGCTCCGGGGCGCGGCCCTCGGGCGGCCGGAGCCGGCGGCCGGCGGCGGGGACGGCGCGCGGCGCTTCACGAACCTGCGGGTGCTGGTGGAGCCGGACCCGGCCGCAGGTAAGCGGGCGCCGCCGCCTCCGCGCGGGCGAGGGCTGGCCAGGAGCCCCGCCGTCGGTCGGGTCCAGACTGAAGTGTTAGAAAGTGGTTGGATTTCTAAAGGCAAGGGGGTGAGCCCGAGTTGTAGAATTCGGTTTCTCTTTAGAACTTAAGGGTTATCCCACCAGGTGACTTAGATGGGCTTTGTTCATTATGAAGATGTAGATGATTCTGTTTTTAAAGTTTGGAGGATACGATCTGTTATGTAAGCTATTCATTGGACCTTGAAAATCATTGAAAGTATTTTGGAATGAAATATTTTAATTGACCTTAACACTCCCAGTGTCACTCTTACCTGTCCCTACCTGAAACTCTGCAGAGGGGATTAGAAGCACTTTTTGAGGGGCCTCTGGCTAACACCAACTATGAGCCCAACAAAATCTTGAGTTTTTGAAGAATCATTTCTGTGACAGATTTGAATATAGCTCAAAAAATGTAAAAACCGGTATCTTAAAGTATTGGAATGGATAGTGGGACTGCACAACACTGAATGTGTGTAATGCCACTGGACCTCACACTGCTAAATGGCTAGAATGGCAAATGTTATGTATGTTTTAGCACCATTTAAATGTGTGTATGTGTCCAGTAAAAAAAAAAGTATTGGTGAAATAATTTTTTTACCCAAGTGCTTCACACTCCACCATGTAAGAACTTGCTAACTTCTGTGGCTTCGTGTGATAGAAAATAGAGTCTGGGGTCAGAAAGCCAGGCCTGACTCTGTCCCCATTACCAGAGAAAAGGCAAATATTGTGAAATGGAAACACTCATCCCTCAGGACAACCTGAGGCTTGGATGAAGAAACAGCTCAAACTTGCCTTTTTATTGTTTCTGTTGGTGCCGTGGTGAAGCTGACCCGAGGTCGGTCGGGAGGCATTTATCCAGCCCTGCCCTGTGCCAGGAAAGCGGCCGTTGCCCCGTGATGTCTGAGCTCTTCCAGAATCTCCCCAGTGAGCTCAGACTCACCTTTGGCCCCTTTACCTCCCCTGCCCTCTCCCGCCCTGTGTCCTCCATCTGCCCGCTTGAGAGGCAACTTTAGAAACTTCCCTCCGAGCCAGGTTTGGGGAACTTGTTCTGGAAGTTCCGACAGCTCATTTCTCATATGTATGCCTTGCACACGCCTGCGGCCAGGTAAAAGTTGCCTCTTCTTGTAAACTAACGGGCCCAAAGAGCCCGCTTGCCGTCAAGACTTAGGTCTCGTTCCCAGAGAATGGTTGTTTTCTCTGCTGCTGGCAGAGTGAAAGGACAGACCACGGAAAGTTTAAGAACATCTGACCCCCAATATTTTTAGCCTTTATCCTCAAACAAGTGTGAGCCAGAGGCTCCCCACTGGGGTTTCTCCGTGTATATCTGGTGCTTAGGTTTTTCTCGCTCCTCGAGAAACTGGGGTCGTTTCCTGCTCCCATGAGGACACAGGACTTGCCACTGCAGAAAAAGAACACAGGGGCACTGAACATACTGATGAGGTAGGATACAAAACAGGCGTGCGGCCAAGGTGGCAGGGACTCGTGAAGGCAGAAGAGAGGTGGCCGGCTCCACCAGCTGCTCCCGCACACGACAGAATCAGGGCCAGGCACAGTGGCTCAGCCTATAATCCCAGCACTCCGGGAGGCCAAAGCAGGAAAATTGCTCAAGGTCAGGAGTTCAAGAGAATCAATAGCCCAGATCCCAGATTGGCAGAAGCCACCTGTGTTGACTCTTCTCAGGTGTCCTCTTGGCTTGGAGTGGAGGATGAAGAGGCAGTAGGTCTTTGTCTAGAGTGGACGTGGCAGAACTGGACGGTGTGAAGTCAGGTTACAGGATAGATTTTAATTTTGAGAGAAACTTTTACTTCAACTAAGATAAGGGTCTTTGCCAGAGTACTGCGCATGAGTGAGAGTAGGGCTGCCCTTGAAGTCTGGCTGACATCGGCGAGGGGCTGGCCCCAGCTGTGGGCAGGTGGCTGGGCCTGCAGAGCCAGCGTGTCCAAGGGCAGGGCAGGCGCACGAGGCGGGCAGTGCCCTCAAAGATGAGACTCACTGAACTGTGCGGATCTTGGCCCCTGCTTGATGGTGAAGAGGGGGCAGAAGATGGTGATTTCATTAGTGTCCCAGGGCTGCCGTCTCAAAGTAGCACAGACCGAGGGGCTCAGACGACAGAAGTGTGTTCTCCCAGTTCTGGAGTCAGGAAGTCCCACGGACGGTGCCCCCTGCCCAGGCTCTAGGAGAGGATCCCTCCTTGCCTCTTCCAACTTCTGCTGGCTGCCCGAGATCCTTGGCACTTCCTGCCACGTAAGCGCACTCCTGCAGCTCCTGTCCCCGTCTCTACACGGCTTCTCCTTGCACCTCTTTTCTGCTCATAAGGACACCAGTCATGTTGGATTAAGGGCCCCATCCCCCGTGTGACCTCATTTGAACTTACATCTTAATGACATCTGCAAAGACACTATTTCCTAATAAGGTCACGTGCCCGAGTACCAGGGGATAGGACTTTAACATCTTTTGGGGGGTACACAGTTCAACCCGCCACGGCAGTGAGGCTGAACACCCAGGGGCTCTAAGGGCTTCCTCCTTAATTTTCCGCAGTCCCAGGGACAGGTTGCAAACCTCTAGGGGTTGGGTTTTGTTGTTGTTCCTTTGTCCTTGGGAGCATTGCCTGCCTCTCCACTTGATAACATGGTTCTGGACATATTTGGGGGAGAAGTACCTTGAACAGAGCGTACTAGGAAAATAATCTATCCCTTTCTATTCTAAGTTTATTTGTAACTCTCCCTGTCTAAACAAAACTTAATGAACTCTCCACACCACGGTGCTGTGTGAGCAGAAGAAAGAAAACCTGCTGTCTCTTTGGTCTGCTGGAGGCTGCCAAGCCCTGGATGGGAGATCAGAGTTCCAACGTTTTCCTTCTGTCGGCACACTGGGTTCAGAGACCGCGCATCTGTGTGAATATAAGCACTCCATGTGTACCAGCAGGAATCTGTCTCCTTAGAAAAAAGAAAAATTAAAAATGATGTTATAGATGTTGCTAAGAAAATTAAAAATTTGCTTAGCAAATCCAGCCCAGCACCCATTTTTATAAATAAAGTTTTATCGGCACACAGCTGAACCCGCTTGTTCTGTCTGTGGCTGCTTTCATGCTGACTTGTGCAGTGGCCCTGTGGCATGCAAGGCTGAAGATGTTTACTCCCTCACCCTTTACAGAAAGGCCCACCACTGGGCTGGAAGGTCAGCAAGTGGGGTGGGGGGTCCTGGGGAGGGTTTTGGCAATGTGGCTTCACCTTCAGCCTATTTAATTGGGCTGTTTGATTAGACACCTTTGTGATTTAAGATGACACATTTTTAATTTATTTGAGTTGGGGTCTTGCGATGTAGCCCAGACTGATCTTGAACTCCTAGCCTCAAGCCGTCCTCCTGCCTCGGCCTCCCAAAGTGCTGGGATTACCGGTGTGAGCCGCCACACCCAGCCCTGAATTGTTCCCTTTAAAATGGTTGATTTATGTTATGTGAATCTCACCTCCATTTTAAAAATCCCAAAACCGTGCAGCTACCCATGGCCTGGTTGAGGGTGCAGGCTGGTCAGGGCGGTTTCCCAGCGCTGGATGTGAGCTTCGTCTTCCTCATTCTGTGCCGCAGGGGTCGCTGTGATGAAACTGAAGAACCCGCCAGTGAACAGCCTCAGCCTGGAGCTCCTGACGGAGTTCGTCATCAGCCTGGAGAAGCTGGAGAATGACAAGGCCTTCCGCGGCGTGGTCGTCACTTCGGTGGGTGCCCACGCGGCCCCCACAGCCCCGGTTCTCTCATCCAAGTGCAGACCTGTTGCCACTGGAAAAAGGTTGGCGCCAGCCATCACGTGGTGTAGAATAACCAGACAGTCCCTGACACCCTGAATGCCAAACGCCACCACGGGGGGCTTCCAGGAAGTGTGATCTGGGCGTGGCCCAGTAGGGACCCCAGTTGGCGGGGGGCCTCCAGCAGATCATTCTCCTGAAGGCAGACCGTGTCTGAGACGGTCTCCTCGGGCCTGTGCGGCTGTCAGAGTGGACCCTGCGCACAGCTGTGGTGCTCAGCAGCCTGGGCCGGGGTCAGTGAGGGAGAGCGGGGTGCCTGCAGGGGCAGCCTTGAACCCATGCCACTTCACGAACTTGACCGTGGGTTCCTGGGCACCGCCCTCAGAGCCCCTTGGTGCATCCAGCCAGTCCCATAAACAATGTTTGTCGCAAAAGCCATGCTCTTAGGTTATCTTTCGGCTGGTCTTAGGTCAAATTCTGTTTCAGTTTCCTTTTTTTTTAAATCTTTTTGAGACAGTCTCAATCTGTTGACCTGGGCAGAGTGCAGTGGCATCATCATAGCTCACTGCAGCCTCCAACTCCTGGGCTTTAGCAATCTTCCTGCCTCAGCCTCCCAAGTAGCTGGGACTACAGGAGTGCACCATGACGCCTGGCTAATTTTCTATTTCTAATTAGTAGAAATGGGGTCTCGCTCTTGCTCAGGCTGGTCTTGAACTCCTGAGCTCAAGCCATCCATCCGCCTCGGCCTCCCAGAGTGCTAGGATTACAGGCATGAGCCACTGCAGCCAGCCGTGCAGTTTGCAAAGAAGTTTGCAGAGGGCAAACTTCTTCCACATGGATTTCTTTTTTTTTTTTTTTTTTGAGACAGAGTCTCACTCTCTTGCTGGAGCTAGAGTGCCATGGTGTCAGCCTCGCTCACAGCAACCTCAAACTCCTGGGCTTGAGTGATCCTCTGCCTCAGCCTCTCAAGTAGCTGGGACTACAGGCATGTGCCACCATGCCCAGCTAATTTTTTCTATATATTTTTAGTTGGTTAATTAATTTAGTTTTTTTATTTTTAGTAGAGACAGGTCTCGCTCTTGCTCAGGCTGGTTTCAAACTCCTGACCTTGAGTAATCCGCCTGCCTCAGCCTCCCAGAGTGCTAGGATTACAGGCTTGAGCCACCTTGCCCTGCCCCAACATGGATTTTTGAGGGGACCTCAGCCCTGTCCCCAAGTGCTGGCAAATGCTGGGAGCAGCATCCCTGAACAGTGTCATTGCTAAGGTCAGGGAGGGGCAATAAGCAGCATCTTTAAGTCCTGGAAGGGTGGGACTGGGTAGGACCCCAGGGGAGAGTGTGCAGAGGCCAAGGAGAAGGGGAGTGAGGCAGTGCTAGGAGGCGGGCATGACCCACGGCAACCCATCAGCCTGGCCCGCTGTCAGTCTTTGTTCCCATCAACAGCGTGGGGTAAACATCTCACCCGAGTCCGAGTCTGGAGGGGCCGGATTGGGCTGTGGTAACAGATCAGCCCACAGCCTTGGGAGCTCCAGCTGTGGAAAGAAAGCTTGCAGACGTTCTGCAAGGTGCCTTTGTCATTTGCCCAGAGGTGCAGAGACTGGGCAGGAGCCGGGGGTGGGTTTTTGCACACTGTGCCCCAGTTTGTGTTCCCAGCTGGCGGTCCTTGGGCTGAAGGTCCAGAATCTTTCCTGAGCCCTGCTGAATGCCACTGTGCCAGTTAACCTTTACTCCAGCCAGTGGCCTCCCCTTCACTCTGCGTTCACACCTCCTCCTTCCTTGGTAGCTGCATGGGGACCTGGGTCATCCACCTAGACCACTCTCCTGCCCAGCACTCCCAACCTCATGGCGGACTGTGGCTTGCTTGACCCTCTGGGGGTGGATCAGAACACGTACCCCCTCCAGACTCTGTCAGGAAGCTTTGCTGTGTCCCTGAAGTCCCCTGCCAGACAGCTGGGTGTCAGAGCCAGAGGTGCAGAAGGCCACACGTGTGCAGGTGTGCAGAGAGCTGGTGCCGTGCCGTGCCTGCCCTGCCTATTCTCTCTTCTGGGTTGACTCTGGATAGGGAAGAGTGTGCTGGGAAGTGGAGGGGAACGGGGTCTGGGGAAGGTCTGGGCTGAGTCCCTGGAGCCCCCAGTTCTGGGCTCCGTGGGGGCATCATCCCCACTCCATGAGCGTGACCCAGCCCTGGTGGTGTGATGCAGCTGGGCGGAGCTCTGATGGGCGCCGGGCCCTGGCTACTCCCCAGGACTGCCCAGGTGTCTTCTCGGCTGGCCTGGACCTGACAGAGATGTGCGGGCGGAACCCGGCCCACTACGCTGAGTACTGGAAGGCAGTGCAGGAGCTGTGGCTGCGGCTCTTCCTCTCCAACATGGTGCTGGTGGCTGCCATCAATGTGAGTGTCCCCACTCCCACGTGGCCTCACTGGCTCAGGTGGTACCAGTCCAGGGGGCAGGGGCAGACCGTGATCCAGCCCTCAGAAGCTCTTAGGGGGAAGGGGGCAGTTGGGGAGACCTGAGACATGCACAGGTAAGTGCCACAGCAGACCGCGTGACGTGTGGAGAAGGCGGGCCGGGTGGATGGGTGGGTGCGGAGATGGCCTGGGCCGGACACAGAGGGGAGAGGTCCAGTGGGCGGGCCCCGGGCCTGTGGTCCACATGGACCTGGTGAGGCTGTGCCAGGGCAAGTGGGTGGTCGGACCCCCTTGGGAAACATCACTCAGACCTGGCTTCAGGGAGGCTGGCCCCTGGGAGCCAGTGTGCTCCAAGGGGGTGGCGGTGACAGCCCAGCCGAGGTTCACAGAGGGCCGAGCTGGGCAGAGGGGAGGCCTGGTGTGAGAGGCGGCAGCAGCAGACCAGAGGTGGGGGTCTGTTTGGGGCAGGGGTGCATGGGGCAAGAACACGGTGGGTCTGGAGTTCCCAGGACATCCTGGTGGGATTGGCTGCTGTGGTGGTACAGGGCCCCATGGGGCCATGATGTGAAATGACAGCTCTAGCTAAATGCTGGGTAGCACTTTAGCACTGGACAGAAGCTGTAGGAGGAAAGGCGGCTTGTACCCTAACCACACGGTGCAGAAAAGAGTGATTTTTCTGACCCCCGAGAGCTGACGACCCTGTCATCAAGGGCCCTTGGCTGATGAGCAAACCTGAGGCACATGCTGAGCCCTGAGGGGCCAGTCCCTTCCCTGTCCTTTTCCCCCGTCTCCCACACCCAGCCCAGACAGTGTTGGTGCAGAGCCCTGGGCCTCCTCCAGCGTCCTTGCACCGGCCCTCTGGATACAGCTGGGACCGGCAGCACCTCCAGCATCCCCGTGGTCTGGCCTCTCCCTGCAGGGGGCCTGCCCCGCCGGAGGCTGCCTGATGGCCCTCACCTGCGACTTCCGTGTCCTGGCCGGCAACCCCAAGTTTGCTATAGGACTGAACGAGACCCTGCTGGGCATCGTCGCCCCCTTCTGGTAAGGCTGGGGGCTGCACCCATAGGCAGCGGTTGGCTCTGGGGGAACAGGCCTACCTGCCTGGGAGCTCCAGAGCTACCAGGTGAGTGGGTGTCTGCATCCCAGGTTCAAAGACACCCTCGTGAACACCATCGGGCACCGAGCCTCGGAGCGTGCCCTGCAGCTGGGGCTGCTCTTCCCGCCGGCCGAGGCCCTCCAGGTGGGCATAGTGGACCAGGTGGTGCCTGAGGACCAGGTGCAGAGCACGGCGCTCTCAGTGATGGCCCACTGGATGGCCATTCCAGGTGAGGAGCACAGGGGCGGGCCGCAGCCTGTGATCCTGGTGAGACTAGAGTGTTCCCACACCCAGAGGTGCCCCGCACCCGCGCAGGCTGTGGGCGTCCTGGGCGGCTAAGACCACAGAAACTTGTTCTCAGTTCTGCAGACCAGGGATCCAAAATCAAGGTGTGGGCAGGACCACAACCCTCCAAAGGCTCCAGGAGAGGATCTGTCCTGCCTCTCCCAGCTTCTGGTGGCTCAGGCATTCCTTGGCTTGTGGCCGCATCACTCCGATGTGTGCCACCGCCCTTTTGTGTCATTCTCCCTGTGTGTCTGTGTCTCAGATCTCCCTCTCCCTTTCCTTATAAGGATACCTGCCATTGGGCTTAGGGCCTACCCAAATCCAATGAGGATCTCACAATTGTATCTACAGAGACTTTTTCCAAATAAGGTCACACTTAACAGGTTCTAGAGTGGTGTTTAGGACTTGGACCTGTCCCTTTGGGGTCCACTTTTCAACCTACTACAAAGACAACTGAAATCCTGCTTGTCTGTGTTGCAGAAGTAGGACTGCTCATATCAATCATGATATAGACCAGGGACCAGCAAACCCCATCTAAAAAGGGCCAGATAGCTTGTCAGGTCTGTAGGTAAGTTGCCAGGGAGCCACTGCACCGTGGAGGCAACCATACAGAACATGGAACCAATGGACTTCCATACAGTGTTCCAGTGAGACTTTGTAGACCAGGGGGGCGAGGTGGCTCACGCCTGTAACCCTAGCACTCTGGGAGGCCGAGGCCGGTGGATCGTTCGAGCTCATGAGTTCAAGACCAGGCTGAGCGAGAACCAGACCCCATCTCTACTAAAAAAAAATAAATAAATAGAAATTAGCTGGACAACTAAAAAATGTATATAAAAAATTAGCTGGGCATGGTGGTGCATGCCTGTAGTCCCAGCTACTCGGGAGGCTGAAGCAGGAGGATTGCTTGAGCCCAGGAGTTTGAGGTTGTTGTGAGCTGGGCTGACGCCACGGCACTCACTCTAGCCTGGGCAACACAGTGAGACTCTGTCTCAAAAAATATATAAAATAAAAAATAACATATTAATAAAACAATTTTGGACTGGCACCGTGGCTGACACCTGTAATACTAGCACTCTGGGAAGCTGAGGTGGGAGGATTACTGAGGCCAGGAGTTAAGAGACTAGCCTGAGCAAGAGCAAGACCCCATCTCTACAAAAAAAAAAAGTAGAAAAATCAGCTGGGCATGGTGGCTCACGCCTGTAGTTGCAGTTATTCGGGAGGCTGAGGCAGAAGGATCGCTTGAGCTCAGGAGTTTGAGGTTGCTACGAGCTAGGCTGACACCACTGCACTCTAGCCCAGGTGACAGAATGAGACCCTGTCTCAAGACAAAACAGAAAAATAAAAATTTTATAGTATCATCTAGTATGATTTTAAAAGAAGTTAGTGGGCAGAAACACTGTTTCCTACCAGAGTTTCAACTTGCATAGAAAGCTTGGGAATGATCCTACTATCTCTAAAAGTGGCTTTTCACCAGTGGACTCATTTTCTTTAGACCATGCTCGACAGCTGACCAAGGCCATGATGCGAAAGGCCACAGCAGACCGCCTGATCAAACAGCGCGACGCAGACATCCAGAATTTTGTCAGCTTTATCTCCAGAGACTCCATTCAGAAGTCCCTGCAGACATACTTAGAAAAGCTCAAACTAAAAAAAGGCTAGTGGCTGGGCTGCCACAGGGCTTTTAGCCACATGTGCCCCTCTAGGGGCCTGTGGTCCCAACAGGGTCTTAAACAAGGTATTTTTCAACTTAAAAGTACTTTTAGCTCTTTATTCTGATCATCTTCTTAGAAGGTCCTGCTCCTTGTAGCCCGGTGTCCCAGGGCCCCACCACTGCCCACAAGAGTGCTCTCTCTGCCTGGCTAGCAGCAGGGGCTCAGCAGTGTCCTGACTTGGGAATCACGAGCTGACAGGTGGGCCCTTCCTGGACCTCAGCAAGGTCACCACTGAGTGTCCCTTTTTCCAAAGCAGAACTGTAAATAAATTCCTTGGGTTGTCCCAGCCCTGGGCTGCCTGTTTGCTGGAGGCATAGTGCCAGCCAGTCTCGGCCTGACCCACACGGGACTCCTGAAGAAAAGCCCTTTGACCGTGTGCTTGTTCATTTCGATGAGTGAGTGGACAGCAGTTCAGAGAAACTGGGGGAATTGAGAGGGACACTGGATGCATGACTTGTTAAGAGGCATGCTATGCTACTGGAATCCTAAGTTTTATTTTAGCACACTTGTCCAAACCCTTGAAGCAAAGGTGTTTCCTCTCTTATGACTCAGGCCAGTTCCCAAATTCTGCCACAGATGAGATGTTTCAAAAACCATACCCAGCCAGGTGTTGTGGCTCACACCTGTAATCCTAGCACTCTGGGAGGTCGAGGCGGGTGGATTGTTTGAGCTCAGGAGTTCAAGACCAGCCTGAGCAAGAACAAGACCCCGTCTCTACTAAAAGGAGAAACAAATTAGCTGGACAACTAAAAATATATAGAAAAACTTAGCCAGGCATGGTGGCGCATGCCTGTAGTGCCAGCTACTTGGGAGGCTGAGGCAGCAGGATTGCTTGAGCCCAGGAGTTTGAGGTTGCTGTGAGCTAGGCTGACGCCACAGCACTCTAGCCCAGGCAACACAGTGAGACTCTGTCTCAAAAAAGAAAGAAAAAAAACAACCAGAAACCCCATCAGGTGCCTGTGACATGGTGTGCCCACAGGACTGCTTGGTCCTGACCCTAATGGGATGGCCTCAGCACAGAGGCCCCATCCCAGGGCTCCTGAGGAGGTCACTACACAGGAAGGTACCCTTGAAGGGCTGTGCCATGGCATGGTGTGTAGTCCTCTGAGAAGGACACAGTCCCCAACCACCGCCCTAGGCTAACAGAGGAGTCCAGCCCCTCCACTGCTGAGGGGTTCCCCAAAAGTTCCAGGGGAGCTGACCAGCTGGGACATTGGGCCAGCCTCCCTGGCCTCCATGCAGTGGTGGGTGAGACAGGGCCCAGGGTATAGGCAAGTACCCAAGGGTCCCTCTAGGACCCAGGAATGGGGGCTGCAGGGTGGGCATGGGGAGACCTGCTCTGAAATCCACCAGGGCCCAGGAAGCCGGTGGGAGCACTGGCACCATAACTATCCCAGCTGTATTCGTAGTAGAAGTTCTTGGAGGCGGTTGCAATTCACACCAAGAAAGAACAGGAGCTTCCCAGAGGTGGCCACTTCCCACCAGGACATGAAAGGGCAGGTCAGGCTATCCCTGGACCACGTACCAAGCCTCATGCCCCAGAAGGGCTGAGTCCTGAGAAGAGACACGGAGGCCTTGAAGCCAACCTGCATGTGGTCCTGGCCCAGAGCAGCTCGTTTATTGAGCACACGTGTGTGCCCAGCACTGCAGCCAGTGCCCTTCACCGGGACGCTTCACAACCACCCAGAGGTGGGTGGAGTGGTCTGCCTCACAGATGTGGAAACTGAGGCTCTGAATGGTCCATAATGTCTCCATGGCCACTTGTCCACGCCCAGCAGACCCTGCCCTGTGGCCTCACTGTGGGTAGCTGCCACCCGAAGGAGTCACTGTGGGGCCATTCCAGAGTGTGGCTGGCATGCCCTGGCTGGCCTGCCCTGGCTGGCCTCGGCTGTCAGTGGGACTTGAGGGTCACCTCCACAGGAAAGTGGTCACTGATGGCGAGAGCCTAGAGGGAGAAGGGACAGAGCTTCAAGGGTCTTGCTGGGCAGCCTGTCTTCCCTCTGTCTCTACCTTGGAAAGCTGCCTCCATTCCCCAGGGTCAGGCCAGATGGATGTCTACAAACCACTGCCCTTGTGGGGAGGTGGCCAGTAAGTGTCCACCCCTGCGGCTGCCAGTGTCGGAGCAGGGCCAGGGTGCAGATTTGCCCAAAACGGCTCCCTGTTGGGGAAGGCAAAGGGACACCGCCCTGCCTTCCCAGAATTGTTCTGCTGGTGGCGGGATGGAAGCCCCCTTGCAGGGAGGAGCGCCAGGTGTAAACCGTCCAGGAGGAGCTGAGGTGGGGCCCAGCCCTGGGCAGCAGGTTTGCTGGCCTACGCGCACCAGGGTGCCCTGGGAACCCCAGGGCCGCGGCCGCCCCCACGCCAGGCCCAGCACTTGCCTGAGTCTGGTCCAGGCCGAATTCCTCCTGAAAGTCGCGCACCACGGCGGACTGGGGCTTCAGGCTCCTGCGCAGCTGGGCGCCGCACACCACGATGCGGTCGTAGGCGCAGTCCGAGTTGCCCACCGTGGTGTCGGCGCTGTCCGGGATCAGCCACTTGAAGACCTCGCTGCTGCGCAGGCGGATGGCGGCCCAGTCGTGTGGCCGCACGTACTTGCAGTCGGCGTTGAAGTCACCCAGGAACAGCATGTCCTGCGGCGCCGCAGAGCCAGTCTGAGCCCGCCGCCCGGAAGGGGCTGCCCCAGCCCCAGCCCCACCCTCGATGGCCCGAACCCCCAGGGCGCGCCTACGGGGACCACAGGACCAAGGCGGACGGGGCTTACGTCGGTGCCCCACTTGTCGATCACGTCCAAGTACACGTCGTAGAGAGCGTCGATCTCCGCCACGGCGTGGCGCGGCGCCGAGTGCAGCGGGATCAGCACCAGCTCCCTGGCGGCTGCGGGAGGGGGCAGGCGGTCAGTGCGGGGTGGGGGGGGGGGGGGAGGGGGCAGCGGGAGAGGCGGGGCTGGCGGGAGGGGAGGGGAGGGGCGGGGCCGGCCTCACCTGAGCCCGGGGCTGAGAACTTGACCACGAAAGGTTCGCGGCTGAAAGCGTCCTCCGGGTCCGGGTACTGGTACGTGTCCACGACCGACACTTTGTCTTTCCTGGGAGCAGAGAATAGGTGGTCGCGCTGAGCCGCCACCTCCGGCCGGCGCGCCCTCTCCCCTCGGCCCGCCCCTCACCTGTAGACAAACAAGTACATTTCCTTGTACTGGTCCCGACCCAAGGGCTCGCTGCTCACAAAGCTGTACTCATGCTCCGACACGCTGCGGAGATACGGGCCAGGCCCCGGGTCAAGGCGCTGCGCAGAGGCCTTACATCCCGGCCGGGGAGCGCAACGCGGAGCCCGGCCCGCCACACCTGTTGATCTGCTCCATGAGCGTGGATACGGCGCTCAGGTCTGGGTCTCGCACCTCCTGCACCAGCGTGATGTCATAGCCAGCTAGGATCTGGGGAGGAGCCAGCAGGTGCGGGGTGCTGAGGAGCCAGTCGCCCCGAGACAGCTGCGGCCCCGCCCCGAAGCTCCGCCCCCGCTCCGTGGCCTCACCTGTGCGATGACGCTGCCGCAGGCTGAGTCCGACACTTTGTTGTCACTGAAGCTCTGGATGTTGAAGGCTCCGATGCGCAGCGCGGCGGCCCTGGCGGCCCCCAGCGCCCAAAACACGGCCAGCAGGACCTGGGTCCCGCCCATGGCGCGGAGGGGGCGCGCTGGGGGTGACAGACGGCGGCCAGCGTGAGCGTGGACCTGGAGTCAGGCACATGGACCCTTCCTCCGCCCGCCGACCGACCAGCCGGTGGAGCGGGTGCCAAAGCGCATCCTCCGCCCACCACGTTCTCCAGGTCTCCCAGGGGTAGCGTGCTGGGCTCTGGGACCCTAGTGTTCTGCCACTGCTTGGGGAAACTGAAGCCCCAACGGAGGAACCCGGTCCCCAGTCCCCAGCTCAACCCAACCGTGACTCACCTGGGATGTGGCTGAGGCAGTAGAAGAGGCTCAGAGAGCCTGGTCCAGTGGGGATGCTGGGTCCAGACTGGGGGCTCGTCCCAGCGCAGGACCAACTGCCAGAACTTGGTCGGGAAGCAGCTCTGACGCCAGGGCACGGGTATTTGTGGCCCTGGTCCAGGGAGGGGCCAGCTGCATTGGGTCCCGCCCCCTCAATGGAGCTGGATGCTGGGACTCCTGGCTTCCTTTCCCATGGAGACCCCAGAGGCAAGGGGCAGGAGATCTGCCTGAGCCAGCTCTGGTGCCCCAGGCCTGGTCCCAGAACCAGCCAGGAAGCCTCTGCCATACCCCCAAGGGCAGCCTCAGGGCTGACGGAGGATCAGCCAGAAGCCAGGCACCCAGAACCTGCCTTGAGCAGCATCACCTTAGGGAAACTAAAGCAGGGCACTCAGGAAAGACCGGCCCGGGTCCAGCCCAGCATCCCTGCTGCTCCTACACATCCTCACCTTGGGGTAAGAAGTCAAGGCTGCTCAGCCCACCCCCATGGCAGCAGGCTGGGCAGTAGCGCCCTCCGCCCACCACCTCACAAGCCTAAGGAAACCAGGGTCATGGGTCCGGCTGGGTGGGGCAGCAGCAGCAGGCTGCCTGTCGACATGCCAGCAACACCCACACACCACCAAGGCGCCGCCAGAGCTGGCGGGAGCCCCTGGGCGGGGAGGACAGGCACTGGAGTCTAGGGGTGGCCTGGGCAGGCAGGTACTGCCACCAGAGGAAACTGCAAAGGCAGGGGTGCCAGGCCCAGGCCGTCCCTGCCGAACATCACAAGCTGCAGGTTTTCATGTTTTATTGTAAAGCAACAAAAAACTCTATTTACACTCCCCTTCTCCTCTGCACGTCTGAATTCTGTGCCATCTTCTCTACCAGGCCAGGGAGTCATGGGCAGGGCACTCAGAGACCCCGGCCCGGCTCCAGCCACCAGGGACCTGCAGGCCTCCATGCTAGACAACAACGGTCCGCACCTCAAGCTGACCCTCAGGCGAGGCAATGACCAGCTCGCCCGCATGCTCCAGGATCTCAATGTCCTCCGATGACACCATGGTCACTGTGGCCTGCTCAGTGCCATTTGCACCTGCTCGAGCCGTGAGCACAGTGCCCTCGCTGATGGCTGAGGCCAGTGTCATGGCCACCTGCTCTGTCAGGCTCTCAGGGGTGGCGATGGTGATGGTATCGGCGGCAGCTGCTTCTGGGCCCAGCCCTGCCTCCTGGTCCATGGTCACGTTCTGCACAATGATCTGATGCCCGGCGCTGGCCTGGTGCACAATCTGTTGCACCACCTTCATGATATGGCTGTCCACCTGCGGGGGCCCACAGCTCAGCCAAGGGGCTGCGAAACGGAGCCAGGCCAGCCCACCCCTCACACCACCCCTCACCTCTGTCTGGGTGCCCTCGATGATCTCCGTGGCTTCACTGGTCTCAGCATCGTCTGCAGTGGCCTGTGCAGACAGTCAGAGGTCAACCTCGGCTGCCCTAGGCCCTATCCCAGCCCACCGGCCCTACACACACCTCAATGATATACTCCTGGGTGTCGGCCACCATGGACGAGAACTCCACCAACACAGTGTGCGGGTCCTCCGCAAGGACGGTGGCAGCTGCCTCGGGGCTCTCCTCAGACACCAGCAGCTCCTCCACCTCCAGCAGGCAGCCCCCTGCCAGTTAGGGGAGTTCGTCAAGGCTTGGTGAGTCCCGGCCCCTGGCCCCTCGCCCCCCACTGCCTGCCACCTGGTGGCCCGGACCTTTGGTGCGCAGGTGCCGGTTGAGCGTGCCATGCTCGGCAAAGCCACGGCCGCACTTGTAGCACTTGAAGGGCTTCTCGCCCGTGTGGTGCCGCACGTGCCGCACCAGCGAGCCCTTCTCCCGGAAGCCTCGGCTACAGAACTGGCACACGTGAGGCTTCTCCTCCAGGTGTGTCCGGAAGTGCACCTGTTGGGCATTCTGCAGAGACCCACTGTCAGTACCAGCCTGGCCTCAGCCACCACAGCCTGTGCCCTCCCCACCCACCTCAGGGTTTGAGTGAGGGCCTAAACCCGGGACTGTGCAGGCTGGGGTGACGGGGGCAAGGAGGGACAGTGCGGGCTGGGGTGACGGGGGCAAGGAGGGACTGTGCGGGCTGGGGTGACGGGGGCAAGGAGGGACTGTGCGGGCTGGGGTGACGGGGGCAAGGAGGGACAGTGCGGGCTGGGGTGACGGGGGCAAGGAGGGACAGTGCGGGCAGGGGTGACGGGGGCAAGGAGGGACAGTGCGGGCAGGGGTGACGGGGGCA
>VSMD01125600.1:0-12025 GCA_008750895.1 Mirza zaza | reverse complement strand
TTGAGACAGAGTCTCACTTTATTGCCCAGGCTAGAGTGAGTGCCGTGGCGTCAGCCTAGCTCACAGCAACCTCAAACTCCTGGGCTCAAGCAATCCGGCTGCCTCAGCCTCCCGAGTAGCTGGGACTACAGGCATGTGCCACCATGCCCGGCTAATTTTTTCTATGTATATTAGTTGGCCAATTAATTTCTTTCTATTTATAGTAGAGATGGGGTCTCGCTCTTGCTCAGGCTGGTCTCGAACTCCTGAGCTCAAATGATCCGCCCACCTCGGCCTCCCAGAGAGCTAGGATTACAGGCTTGAGCCACCGCGCCCGGCCCACACAGGACTAATTTTTTCTAATTTTAGTAGAGACGGGGGTCTCGCTCTTGCTTAGGCTGGTCTCCAACTCCTGACCTCAAACGATCCTCCTGCCTCAGCCTTCCAGAGTGCTAGGACTACAGGCCTGAGCCACTGCGCCCAGCCCCAGCACAAGATTTATTAATCAGTAAAATGTTTTACCATGTGCTAGATGTGAACGGTACATGACAGTGTAAGATATGTGCTTCAAAGGAGCTTATTTAGTCAGAGAGACAAACACCATTGACCAGTAGCAAAACCCTACAAAATCTGCTTCTAAAATATATGGCACTGAGAAGTGTAACAGCTGTACACAGGAAGAGAGCAGCAGCTTCTAGCATCCACTTAGGTGGGTGGCAAGGCAACTGAGGCATTCAAGCTAGTGCCCCTCCCAGGATACCTGAGGCAGGAAGACAGGACGGTACCAGGCCAAAACACTCGCAACAGCCCTAACAGTACCCTTTCTTTGGGCCTGTCTCCACTTAGCATTGGAGTGCTAAGTGAAATTGGATCAATTCACTTTTGAATGCTGCCCCTCTCTCCTTCTGCTTTGTCTGCTGAGGCCCAGCCTGGCCCAGCTGTGTCTTGTGGCTTTGCTTTTCTTCCTAAGGCTCTTAGACTTGAACTCCGACTGCCTATAGTACCACATAGTGGGGAAGGGGCAGTTGTCTTGTCTTTTTTTTTTTTTGAGACAGAGTCTCGCTTTGTTGCCCAGGCTACAGTGAGTGCCGTGGCGTCAGCTTAGCTCACAGCCATCTCAAACTCCTGGGCTCAAGCGATCCTGCTGCCTCAGCCTCCAAGTAGCTGGGACTACAGGCATGCGCCACCATGCCTGGCTAATTTTTTCTATATATATTAGTTGGCCAATTAATTTCTTTCTATTTATAGTAGAGACGGGGTCTCACTCTTGCTCAGGCTGGTTTCGAACTCCTGACCTCAAGCAATCCGCCCGCCTCGGCCTCCCAGAATGCTAGGATTACAGGCATGAGCCACTGCGTCCAGACTGTCTTGTCTTTAAATGTTCTCAGATGTACTACACAAAACAGGGTTTAAATGATGTATCTTTATTATATTAAGATTAACTCAAAAGGAAATATTTCATTTAAAACACTGGCGAAAATAATTTTAAAATATTATCCTATGGATTAAATCTAACTTTGGAGGTAGAACAGTCAAATGGCTTCTATGAGCAATAAGACAGTTCCAAAGGGTTACCGCAGAGAGACAGGCAAGCCATAGGCTACAGGTGCAGCCCCAATAAGATACTTGAGTCGGGGAGCCTGGCGGGCCTGGCTGACATAGTAGAGAAGGGGGGCCCCTGGGCCTGCTCCAAGCCAGCCCTGCAACAGAGCCTCCGTGTAGCGGTCAATGTCACGGTCAGTCACATCCCAGAGATTACCCAGAAACAAGGGGCTGGGAAAAGAGAAGGAAGAAATACTAAGAAAGGGTTCTAAGACAGAATGCACAGGAAAATACAATTACTGGTGGTGGTGGGTAAGTAGAAAGGATTGAGCCAATGAGGATTAGGGTTAGGGTTAGCTCTTTGTTCCAGGAGGATAGAAGGGGGCTAAAGCAGTGGGTCCCCAGCCTTTTTGGCACTAGGTACCATTTTCATGGAAGACAATTTTACCATGGAACTGGGAAAGGTGGGGATGGTTATGGGATGATTCAAGTGCATTACATCTATTGTGCACTTTATTATTATTACAGTGTAATATATGACAAAATAAGTATACAACTCACCATAGGTTGGGGACCACTGGGCTAAGGGTTAAAGGCCCAGGCATACCAGGGAACCAGGATGGGAGGAAGGTGGGGCACAAGAATAAGGATTCAGAGCTGGAAAAGGACCTGGGGTAGGGGCAGAGTCTTAATGTCCTAGGATGGATCCTGTCCCTTGAGACTCACCAGCCAGCCATGATGTACTTGAGCACGATGCCAGCCCCCTCCAGGTTTCCATGCACAGCCAAGGCTGCACTGCTGCAGCCAAACAGCAGAGCCACTGCCCGGCAGCTCAGCCGCAGGATAGCCTGCCCATCAAGGAAGCGGGCACCAGCCCCGTGCCCTGCATAGCTAAGGCAGAAGGAGGTGAGATGAGCCTTGACCTAGCAGTACCAGGCCTCTGCCTGTGTGTTCAGAGGCTTCCAAAACAACCCATGGTGATACCATCCCCTCTCTCCACATCCCTGCCCTAAGCACTCACATGTATAAGTCATGCTCTGTCAGGGCTGCCTGCAGCTGTTCAGGGCTTGGCACCTCTCCAATCACCCCTCTCCAGCCAGCTTCACTGCAGGGAAAAGGGAGAAGTAAGAATGAGGGCCAGGCATAGTGGCTCATGCCTGTAATCCCAGCACTTTAGGAGGCCAAGGCAGGATTGCTTGAGGCCAGGAGTTTGGGACCAGCCTAGGTAACATAAGGGAGACCCCCATCTTTACAACAAATAAGAAAAATTAGTATATAGCTGGGCATGGTGGCACTCACTTGTAGTCCCAGCTAATTGGGAGGCTGAGGTGGGAAGATCAGTTGGGCCCAGCAGTTTAAGGCTGTAGTCAGCTGTGACCACACCACTGCACTACAACCTGGGTGGCAGAGTGAGACACCCACCTTAAGAAAAAAAAAAATATGTTCCTAGCACTCTGGGAGGCCAAGGCAGGTGGATTGCTCAAGGTCAGGAGTTCAAGACCAGCCTGAGCAAGAGTGAGACACTGTCTCTACTAGAAATAGAAAGAGATTAATTGGCCAACTAAAATATATAGAAAAAATTAGTCAGGCATGGTGGCGCATGCCTGTAGTCCCAGCTGCTTGGGAGGCTGAGGCAGCAGGATCGCTTGAGCCCAGGAGTTTGAGGTTGCTGTGAGCAATCTGATGCCATGGCACTCTAGCCAGGGCAACAGAGTGAGACTCTGTCTAAAAAAAAAAAAAAAAAAAGAATAGGGAACTGCACAGCAGGGGTCTTGTGGCAAAGCGGTGAACTGAACGTTATTAGATGGAAGGTGGGCTAAAACAATTGATTCTGGAGAAAAGGCAGAATGTAGCCACTAGATATTGTCTCTACCTTTCCCTGTCCCCCTCCTTGCCCTCACCCCACAGACCTGCTAAAATTGGCTCGAAATTGTTCCTCTGTGCTTGTCAGGTTCTTGTGAGGGTTCAGGACATAGAAGGTACTTCTCGGATCCACTCCTTGGCTCAGCACTGATGAGGCCCCAGACTGGGAAGGAGACATTGGTGGTTTGGACCCACCAGGAGGCCCAAGCTCCAACAAACTCAGCCCCTTTGCACATCTGACCCATTCCTGTCTTCCCAGGTCCCTCTGCTTCTTTTTCTTCAGGTCTCCCCCAAATACCAATCATCCTCAGATACCAGCCCCTGAACCCCCACCTCTTTGATGATGGAGTAGCTGAGTAGGAAGCGGAAGGAGGGCATCCGGGTGACAGGTAGTGCCCGGAGGCTGGGCATGCTTTCCCATGGCAGCTTCTGCAGGTCCTGGGCAAAAAGCACTCAGAGGTTACTGTCCCCAGCCAGGTATACGCAGGAGTCAGAAGGGGCTTAGCAGTGAGTTGGTGCCCATTACCCACTAGACACTGTCCCTCTGCCCCAGCTCTTTACCTTATCTAGCACCAAGACAAGGTGCTTATTGCTCGGTACTGTCTGGCCCTTTAGACGTCCTACTGCCTCATTCAGGAGCTCTTGGGCTCGCTCTGGCTGGGTTGGGCACAGCCCATAGGCTAGTGCCTGAAGGTCTTGAGGGGTGAGGGTTCCAGCACCACTGAGCATGACCTGCAGGGGAACGGTGCTCGGTGAGCACTGTAACTCCCATCTCTACTCATGATGGCTAGTGGGGAGAATTAAGTCTAGTTTCTTCTCCTCGCCTGCTTTCTTAACTCACTTTCAGCAGAGTGGGGTCAGGATATTTCCAGCCACATTCCTGTAACAACTCCTGGAGGTGGGAGGCCTCCTGGGCAGGGCCAGGCTCTTCACTGGATGGCAGCAGCAGCCCCCTCCAGCAGCCCAACACAGATTTCTCCAGGGAAGTGATGAGAGCCTGAAAGCAGACGGCAGAGCCTTTCGTCAGGGGAAGCCGAGTCTCTTCCACACAGACACTGACATTTTGGAGGTGAGGAAATGGGTTTTCCATTGTGTATATTTCCCTTACATCTCTTTCTGCCAATCTTAGAAAGCAAGAATGTAGGAACCTTTTTCCATTTTCTAAAACTCTGGAGAGTATATATTATTATATATCTCTATGTTGTGACAAATATGAATAGGTGGGCACTGAAGCCAGGAAACTGATACTTGGGCTGAAATCTTTTTTTCTTGGCTGGGTGCAGTGGCTCACACCTGTAGTCCCAGCACTTTGGGAGGATCACTTGAGACCGGGAGTTCGTGGCTGCAGCAAACTAGAATCCAGCCTGGATGACACAGTGAGAGCCCATCTCAAAAAAAAAAATCCCCTTTTTCCTGTGTATCCTTAAATATTCCATTGCCATGCCCCCTCAATTTTTGGCTTTTATGTAAAGTCTACCCCAAGTGACATAATTTTCTATTTAGGCCTACTCTTCTAGAAATGGAAGTAGCTCAGCACGGACCCAGGATATCTGATAGAGAAGACATTGGCATAACTGGGGTCATTTCTAGAGCAGGTCTGACCCCACCCATCCTGGCAGCACACACCTCCATCCTATGGTCCAGTTCTAGCCGCCCTGTCCACCATTCCCGCTTGTCAGTGCAGCTGCTATTCTCTTTCTGTTCCTTCTGGATGGCATCAAACTCATTCAGGGCTGAACTGAGAGGAAGCTGTGGGAGAGGGGCTTGTGAGACCTCTGCTTGTGCATGAGATCACCATCTGTCCACCCCCTGGCCGCAAAATGTAACCAGCCTGACCAGAAGCCCACCCCAGCCCGACTTTGCTTGGCTCAGGAATCTTACCTTGTTCTGGGCAGTGGGGATCTGCACAGTGATGGGGGGACTGTCCTTTTCCAGCCGGGTCAGCAAGAGGGTGTTGCCCATAGTTCCAGGCTGGATGGTGGCCAGGGCCAACACACATACGGTCACCCCTAACAACAGGACACACCCAGGATCATTTCAGCTGTTACAAGGAATTCCCTTCCCTGGGCTTTGGTGCTCAATTCCTATCCATCACTCAAGACAACTCAAAGAAGTCTTCCCTGGAAAATGGAGTTCAAGGTGCTCTCTCTTGCCCTAATACCACTGTCTGGATAGAGACCATGTCTTGTACTTCTTTGTGTTTCTCACAGAAACTAACAAAGGGCCTTGCACAGAGCAAGGCACTAAACTCATCTGTTAACATGTTTCACATTACTGCAGGAAGATCTGAGACATCTGAACTCACCCTTGAAGACACTGAATTTGCTGATAAATCATAGTTGAGGTTAAAAAAAAAATCAACGTTTTGATTTATTTCTTTATTTTTCCCCCCACCCCCCAACTTTCTGAATTAGAGTTTGATGAGAAAAACAAAATGGCCAATAGGTGAAAAGGCATGACCTAAATCTGACCAGTACCTAAAACTCCTTCACCTAGCTCCTTAGTAAGAAGGTGCCTAAGAGGACAGAGAGCCAGCCAGAAGCCTGCCAGCATACCCCTGGGGATCAGAGCCAGGTGCTCCTGGAAACTCTCTGTCTCAGGCTGGGGGAAGTGGCCCGATCCTAAGGTCCTGAAGGAAAAGAGGTGCTGGATGCGGGCCAGGGGGACATCTCCAGGCCTCTCCTGAAGGCTCAGCCTCTGGAGCTGATCTGCCATTTCAAGCGATCCTCGATGCTTCTGGATCTTGCTGCAGGCAACACAGATAGGAGTGAGTGCTCCTCCTTCACAGTTTAGACCCTCCTTGCAGTCTGCCCCAGCAGGGACCTTGGGGATGGTGGGCACCAACCTGAGCTGCCTGTGGAGGTGGGTGAGTAGCTGGTGGCGACAGGTGATGGAGACAGACTCGGTGACAAGGAAGGCAGTGGCATAGGGATCTCGGCTGCCCAGGCACAAGGCCAGGAAGCGGCAGAGGTGGGCATAGAGCACACTAGGAGGACAGCCACTGATGCCCCGGAAAGCAATGCTCAGTGAGTCACAGATGGAATCCAGGGTAGAAAGACCTAGAGGAAGGTCAAGATACTTGCTATAGATGAATCCCTTATTTCCTAGTTCATAGGAACTTTCAAGAAGGAGTCCCGGTCTCATGTCCCACACAGAAAATAGCAGTTACCATTAATGAGGGGCCATGTACCAAGTGGGGTGCTATGCAACTTATAGGCATCAACTGCCTCCATCCTCCCCAAATCCCATTTTACAGTGAAGGAAATAGAAGCTCAGAGAGGTGAAGTGACTTGCACTGCACACAGTTAGTAGACAGAGTGCTGGGATTCAAACCCAGGTTATAAGGCTACCAGATACAGATGGGAATCCAAAGCCAGAACCACTGACAGACTGCAAGGACACAGAGATCAAGAGACCTTGAGGCACGGCCCTCTCCAGGTGACTAAACACCAGAGGGGGGTCAGCATATTCACCAATGGCTACAGGGGCCGAGAGATGCCGAAGTGGAGAACCGAGGTCCCTGTCACTATCCTTGTCTGGGCACAAGATGGGCAGCTCCTCCTTGCTGGAATCTCGTCTCAACAGCTCCCGTTCTCCTATGGCTGTATCAGGGCCTGAAGCTGGAGCTTTGCTACCTGGGGAGAGAGCGTAACTTTTTCATAGCACTCCCTCTTGCCATCCCCTTTGGTCTTCCTTCTATGATCTAGTCCCTTGGAGCCATAAAAGAACTTCCTACACTCTCTTGGCATTAGTTATTCCTTGTGCATTGGCCCCAGGGCACTCCCCACAAACACACCCCTTCTGCCTCTCACCCTTGCCATCATACCTGATGCCGAGTCTTCCCCGTCAGAGCCCCTGAGGATCTCAAAGCTCATTTCCATCTGGTTTTCCATCAGTTTCTCTTCAGGGACGGTCCTCATGATCTCAGTGCCAAGCCTCGCCTGGCCAGAAAGGGCCCTCTGGGGTCCCTGCTCCTCACAATGTCTTGATGCCACCTTCTTGGCCCTCCGGTTCCTGCCACTCAAGCCAGGGGGCCCAGGAGCAACCACTGCATCAGTCTTCGCATCAGTCTTCGAGCTCAGGCCCTTTCTAGCCCCTCCCCGGCCCCGCGAAGCAGTGCCCTTTCTTTTAGGCTCCTCTGCCAGCTGTGCCTCAGCTGAGATAGGGTCTTCTAAGTCACTGTCATCACTAAAGTTCACCTAGGATGAGGGAAAGAGAGGACCAAGGGGCCTTCAGTGACAAGACACCTTTTGACAGCAGGTGGCGCTGCGGAGCACCAGCAGGCACTATCTGAAGACTTGGGAAGTTCAAGAACTAACTTTCACATGACACCCACCACTCTCAATCAGGGGCAGCAACTCTTAGGTGTGAAAAGAAAGAGAGGGAACAGAAGATAAGGAGGAAGGATGAAAAGGAAAAGGAATCTTGAAGTTAAGGTGCCTTCTATATGCAACAAAGGGAGACCTGGAACGAGGTCTTGCTGTGGAAGATGTAGGGGTCCTGCAGATAGCAGGAGAGACTAAGGTTGCACTTGGCCCTAGGGAGGGGAAGCTATCCCACAGGGACACCTGTGTTGTAGAACACTCTTCTCCAGGGCCACCTCCCCTACACCAATACTACCTGGGGACAGTCCCAGCTTACCTTGAGGCGCGTCTGGACCCTCTGTTGTACCCTGGGGGCTTGGGGAACTTCAGGCTTGGGCTTTGTAGGGTAGATTTCCTCAAACACGGTGAAGGGGACACGGGAGCCGGCCTGCTTGGCCCTGCCTGGGGGCTTAGGTGTACAGGGTGGTCCTCCACCTTCCAGACCTTTCTGAGAGGTATTATGGAGAGGCAGGGGAGCAGAAGCAACCTGCTTGCGCCCTTGTCCAGAACGTTTTTGGTTCCGAGTCTTAGAGGGCTCTGAGCATGGAGGACTTTTTATTAATGGTGGCTGCCAGCCCCAGGAACTTGAAAAAAGCTGGGCAGTACAGCAGCTGAAGCCAGCCAGCTTTGCAAGGGCCCGAATCAGGAGCAGGCTGGCTCGCCAGGGCTCTAGGTGGGGCATCCGTGCTGCTACAAACTTCAGCCCTGACTCCAGGACTTTCTGTAGGTTCTTGTTTGATGGCTGGCTCAGGCCTTCCAGTGCCAGCCGTGTGTATGCCTGCGCCAAGATCTCATCTAGGAGGCTTGGGACTGGGGACAGGGGTGTTTTATGATTCAAGGAAGCTTGGAGACCTTGGGTGAGGCGCTTAGTGGCTGCAGGGCAACCCTTCAGCACAACCTGCAGCAGATCCAGACCCTGGGCCTGATGACCCATGGCCAGACTCACCCCTGCTGTGACCAACACCCAGCGTAGACAGACTGCTGAGAGGACAGGGCTGGCACAGAGCGAGCAGTCACAGGTGGGTGAATGGGACAGGAAGCCGGGGGTAGGCTGGGGCTTGGTTTTCAGTATGGGGGAAGAGTTTGTAGAAGGTGCTATGGGGCCAGGCTCCTTGGCCACAGTGGCTACTAGTTCCAGAGCAGGACCTCTTAGGAAGAGCTCCTCTTCTGGCAGCTGCGGAGGACAGGGCACCTGGGCCTGCCGCTTCCCTTTCTGCAGGTGGACCTTCTTCACAGGCTGTGGGTTCTGGGCTATCCCACCAAATTCTGGGGAGAGGGCAGAACAAGAATTACAAAACTGTCCCCTATGTGAGGGAGATGTTAAAAAAAAAACTGGGAGAAATGGTATCAACCACTTCCTGAGCTACCTCAGGGCCCAACTCCCTAATATATGTGTTATATACCTATAAATTACTCACATATATTACGGTTACAGTGAGCTATAATGGCACCACTGCACTCCAGCCTGGGCACAGAACAAAACCCTATCTCTAAATAAATGGGCAAGACCCTATCTAGACCCTGTCTCTAAATAAATAATTTTTTTTTATATTTTTAAATTTATTTTTTAATTTTATTGTTATATATTTAAAAAAAATTTTTTTTTTCATTTTTCTTCTTCTTTCATCTGAAGCCATGATTCTAAATTTATTTTTGTTTTTGGTTTTTTTGAGACAGAGTCTTACTCTGTTGCCTGAGCTAGAGTGTTCTGGCGTCAGCCTAGCTCACAGCAACCTCAAACTCCTGAGCTCAAGCGATCCTCCTGCCTCAGCATCCTGAGTAGCTGGGACTACAGGCGCTGTTTTTAGTAGAGACGGGGTCTTGCTCTTGCTCAGGCTGGTCTTGAACTCGTGACCTCAAGTGATCCTCCCACCTCGGCTTCCCAGTGCTAGGATTACAGTCATGAGCCACTGCACCCCGGCCAAATAAATAAATTTAAACAGCCAAAATGTATTGGGCCCAGCTGAAAACTAGAATCAGGGAGGGTTAGCTTGGATAGGTTATCTGAAGGAAGGAGACCAATGGTTTGAAGTGAAGAGAGTATTGCCCGGGGACCAGAAGTCAATTTCTGATTTAGAAGGAACCAAACCTCTATGTATAGACATGTTGTAGTATGTGTGCGACTTTCATCACTGCCAGGGAATGGGGCACGGCTGCTCACCTGTGCAAGACTCGAGCAAGAACAGAACCTGCTGCAGGTCTGACTGACAGAGGTCGATGTCATTGCGGGCCAGCTCCAGCTCACCCTTTAGCACCAGGAACAGAGCACACCTTGTTGGGAGAGGGGAGAAGAACCAATCAGAGGAATCTTTTTTTCCCCTGGAGTCTTTCTCTTTGCTACTTTTCCAAACAGAGCCATCACCATCTTGTCTTGCCTCCAAAAAGCCTTCATTCCCTAAAGCTGACTTAAAGGCTCCCTACGGAAAATGCTTTACACTTCTCTCTCATTCTAACTCATCTCTGTGCATTAGGACAGAATTTCCCAAACTGCATTCCTCAAAAAAAGGATACTGTAGGCAAATAAACGTAGGGAAACACTGTACACTAGATCTCCCTTTTGGACATTTACAATACATATGAGCATACTGTAGGACATGGAGAGTCCTATAGGAAATAAAAATAACCTTGATTAACTCAGCATTTCCCACTTAATTAGCTACAGAATGCATGCTTCCACAAATCCTTCTATTTTTTCTTTTTAAAAAATTTTTTTTTGTTTTTTGCCCCTGCCTTCCCCTCCCCTCCCAGCCCGCATCCGTCTGGACAAATCCTTCTAAACGTAACATGTGATCTGTGGAATGGTTTGGGAATCCATGGTCAAGGGTGCGTGGCACTGAGGTGCCAGAATTGGCATCCTCTTGGGCTGTGTACTCACTGGCGTGGTATCTGTAGCTTTGTAGTGAGTTTTAGGGCCTCCAAGCAAAAGGCCTTGGCTTCACTCACACTACCCAGGTAGCCTAGGCGGCAGACTAGCTTCTCTGAGCAGCTTAGCACCTCTGTAAGAACCTGCCATTTTTGAACTAGGTTTTCACCTGTAGCAAAGGAGAGAGATAAGACCATCATCAGATTCTCTGGAGACAAAACTGCCAACTCCACCCTACAGCCTGTCCATTCCCACAGGGGCCTGCTCTCCTCCTCAGACTCACCATAGTCCAGAAATTGTGTCTCCACAGCTGATTTTTGAATTGAAAGTACATCACTGCCCATCAGCAAGAGGATGATGCTTCGAAGGAGCTTATGGGAGTCCATGAGTGCTATCTCAGGTGTCTGCCAGCCTGTGGGAGGTGGGTCAGAGAAGGAAGGGAGAAGATACAGCCAGAACTTTTGCTACCTTCAACTAGTAAGATAGCAGATGCAAAGCATGCTGCCCAATCTTCCTTCTGCACCTGAGGCAGACAAAGCTAATCAATCACAGAACTCTTTCTCTCTGAGATCCAGTGGGGTCACAGAATCCTTTCAGCCTAGTATTCCAGGCAGTCACTAATTAATTGGTTAGTGATAACAGGCAAACTGAAACCCATTTGCTATCCCAGGCCTACTGTATGCAGGTTCTAGGTAGGCCAGTCCACACAGTTGGACAGTGGAGAGGACAAGGGCTGCAAAGAGCTGATGGCAGACAAACTATGCACATCATCCAAGGAGGGCCATCCACCCTGTTCTTTTACCTTGGGCACAGAGCTGCTCCCAGAGGGAGCCTGAGAGGCTGTTTGATGAGAGGCTAAGGTAGACTGCCGCCAGCTGCAGGGCCTGAACACGCAGCAAGTACCAAGCCTTGGATGACTTCTGGAGGGCAGGATCCCGAAGGACAGACAGCAACAAAGAGATACCCTCGGTCACCTAAGAGACAGAAGGGGCCAGAGGAGATCAGTAAGTGAAGTCAGACAAGCATGTTGGAGCTTGAGATACCTCTGGATATCTGGCCCAATCCCTGCTTTTAAGAATGATAAAGGCTGGCCGGGCGCGGTGGCTCAAGCCTGTAATCCTAGCTCTCTGGGAGGCCGAGGTGGGCGGATCGTTTGAGCTCAGGAGTTCGAGACCAGCCTGAGCAAGAGCGAGACCCCATCTCTACTATAAACACAAAGAAATTAATTGGCCAACTAAAATATATATAGAAAAAATTAGCCGGGCATGGTGGCACATGCCTGTAGTCCCAGCTACTTGGGAGGCTGAGGCAGCAGGATTGCTTGAGCCCAGGAGTTTGAGGTTGCTGTGAGCTAGGCTGACGCCACGGCACTCACTCTAGCCTGGGCAATAAAGTGAAACTCTGTCTCAAAAAA
>VSMD01125595.1:0-44683 GCA_008750895.1 Mirza zaza | reverse complement strand
CCAGGCTAGAGTGAGTGCCGTGGCGTCAGCCTAGCTCACAGCAACCTCAAACTCCTGGGCTCAAGCAATCCTTCTGCCTCAGCCTCCCAAGTAGCTGGGACTACAGGCATGCGCCACCATGCCCGACTAATTTTTTTTCTATATATATTAGTTGGCCAATTAATTTCTTTCTATTTATAGTAAAGATGGGGTCTCGCTCTTGCTCAGGCTGGTCTCGAACTCCTGAGCTCAAACGATCCGCCCACCTCGGCCTCCCAGAGAGCTAGGATTACATATTTATTTATTTTTGAGACAGAGTCTCACTCTGTCGCCGGAGCTAGAGTGCCATGGTGTCAGCCTTGCTCACAGCAACCTCAAACTCCTGGTCTCAAGCAATCCTTCTGCCTCAGCCTCCCGAGTAGCTGGAACTACAGGCATGTGCCACCATGCCTGGCTAATTTTTTCTATATATTTTTAGTTGGCCAATTAATTTCTTTCTATTTTTAGTAGATACGGGGCTTGCTCTTGCTCGGGCTGGTCTTGAACTCCTGACTTTGAGCGATCTGCCCGCCTTGGCCTCCCAGAGTGCTAGGATTACAGGCGTGAGCCACCTCGTCTGGGCGCGTTATGTTTTTTAAGGGAATTTTTATGTGCTAGTCTTTTAGTAATTGAAGCAAGGTACATCTTAGTCTCTGTTATCTGACATACTAACTGGGAATTGATATAGGGATGCTCTTTAACTTATTTTTTGCTTTTAAATTATCCAGGATTGCTTTTTGTAGTAGTTTTTTTGAGACAGTGTATCTTATGAGTTGCAACTTGAATCATTCTATAGATAAGATTTGATTAAAACCAGCATTCGAATTATTTATTTATGTATTTAGAAGTTATATTTTACCTGCTTCCAAGAGGAATTTGTGGAAGCTTTAACATTATATATACTATAAGATAAGCAAAAATAAGAACTAGAACAAAATCGGTGATGCGTATGGATACTATGAATTACTTCACTGATCCTTATCACAAAGAGAATCCTCATCTTGGTTTTTTTGAGGATGAAATGAGATTATGTAAAGGATCTAACATCTGATAGGCACTCAATAAACATCCCATAGACACTGACCAAATGTTAGAAAAGTTCTTGCAGCTCTTCCTGGTTTTAAGTCCCTTCACTAACATGGTCTCATTCCTCTGAATACTTCTTTTTTGTTACCATTTCTCTTAAAAGTTACACACCTCACATTGAACATGGGGCTCCAGATATGTTCTGTCACTAGGGTAGAATGATACTAATATTTCCCTCATTCTTTCATGAATGAAGAATTAACTTTGGCAGCAATATCTTACTATATCAATGGATGATAAATCTAGGGGAATTTTAAGAACATTGGTACAAAACTGTTAATGAAACTAAAGATCCTATTCTAACTATTTCCAGTAGTTTTTCCACTAATGTCCCTTTTTTATGTTCCAGGATCCCACTCAGTATCTTCCTACATTGCTCTTAGTTGTCATTTTCCACTGATTTCTTACAATCTGTAACAATTTTTTTCCTTGTCCTGCTAGATCTTCCTAGTCCTGAAGAGTATTGATCAGTTATTTTGCTGAATGTGTCTCAATTGGGGCCTGTTTGATGATGTCTCATGCTTGAACCGAGGTTACATACCCCTAGCAAAAAGACCACAAAAATGGTACCATGCCCTTCTCAGTGTATCATTATCACTGAACTCATGACGTCAATGTCAGTCCTGGCGATACTGACTTTGATACTGGCAACAGTGATTTCTGCTGGGCTTTTCCATTATACAGGGAGAAAATTGGATGAGAAGCAAGATATTTACATGGTCTTAAATGTCTCCCTACAAATTGCTTACTGGTTGCAAAGAGAGGAGGAAAAGTAATTAGAACATAGAAAAATGAGGCAACACACTTGTCTGGGTGATTAGAATTAATATCACCAATGAGGGATAGGTGGACATCATGTGTCTCCAGATGTGATACTCAGAGAAGGAAACATTATCTATCACCTGTCTGTCTGAGACTGCATAAACTCAGTTTAACCACAAGGAAGCATCAGATAACACAAAATGAGGAATGTTCTATTTTTTTTTAAATCTATATTTGGATTGTGCTATTACTTTGATATTTCCAGTCTAGCAAGTAATAGAAAAATTTTAAAGGCTTCTAAAATAAGGATACTTAATCTTAGTTAGTCTATTTCTAAGATTATGTTGTTTTTGAGACAGTCTCAAACGGACGTGATGGCTCACACCTATAATCTAGCTCTCTAGGAGGTCGGGCCGGGAGGACTGCTTGAGGTCAGGAGTTCGAGACCAGCCTGAACAAAAGCTAGATGCCATCTCTACCAAAAATAGAAAAAATTAGCTGGGTGTCATGGCATGCGCCTATAGACCCAGCTTCTCAGGAGGCTGAGGCAGGTGGATTGCTTGAGCCCAGGAGTTTGAAGTTGTGGTGAGCTGTGATGACACCACTGCACTCTAGCCAGGGTGACAGAGTGAGACTCTTTCTCAAAAAAAAGAAAAGTGTCACCGTGTCTCCCTGGGTTATGTGCACTGGTGTTATTATAGCCCACTGAGCAACCATGCCTGGCTTATTTCTAAGTTTTAAAATGCAGTAAAAAGCATAACTAAGGTCAGAGAGGAAAACTAAAGATCACATAAGTAGAGGGAGGAGGAAGGGGAGTAGAGAACAGAGGAAACAGAACATTTCTTGAGCACCTATTGTGCGTTAGGCCCTGTGCAAGGTCCTGTACCCATCATCTCAGTCCTTTGAGGTGGGGAAGTGGACACACATAATAGATTAAATAACTTATCTGGGATTATAGCTAGTAAATGTCATAGCCAGGATTCACATCCAGGTCTTCTGATTCTGGGTCCAGCTCCCTCCCCCCCCACCAATGCCACATCGCCTCTGTAGAAACTTAACATTTTCAAAAAGAATCAGTTTTTCAACCTTGGCACTGTTTATATTTGGTATTGGGTAATTCTTTGTTGTAGTGGATTCTCCTGAGTACTGCAGAATGTTTATAGTAGCATCCCTGACCTCTACCCACTAGATTCTAGTAGCACCCTTCCAGTCATGACAGCCAGATTCATCTCTAGACATTTTCCATTGTCCCCTTGGGGACAAAAATCACACCTGGTTGAGAACCACTGCTCTAAGGGTGTTATATCAAGTTGGAAGGTATAGGCAAGAGCACTCAGATACTTCCTTATTATATATTTAAGAAGGGAGAGATGAACTCCAGTTCAAAAGAACAAGCTCATGTAGTTGTGGATGAGATCAAATTATTGTTTTATTTGTCTTGGCTTTTGTGATACTCTCTCAGGATTGTCTTCACATATTATTGACCTCACCTGTTCAGTCATCTTTACTGGTGGCTGCTTCTCTTTTTAATGACTGATTGTTGGTGTTTCTCTTCGCTTTTCTTTCTCTTCCTGGATGGTCTCATGTGTTTCCATCGATGCTTTACTTTGGCATATCTTATCTGCTTGGCACATCCACTTGGATATCTCAGCATTCTGAGCCCCATAGCACACCTGCTGAATCAGAAACTATGGGTAGAGCCCAGCAATCTGTTTTAGAAAGCCTTCAAGGTGAATGATTTAGATGCTTGCTTAATCCCAAATTTTTACCATGTCAGTGGATGGTGCCAGCATCCACCCAGTTAGTTGCTTAAGCCAGAAATTTAGGAGTACTTATTAATTTCTTCATCATTATACCCCCTTCACTTCCAAACTGTGAGGCATTTCTATTCCTAGCTCTCAAATATATCTTGAATCAACTTGGCGGGGGTGTGTATTGCGGGAACAGGGCATTGCTTTGTTGCCCAAGCTGGAGTGCAGAGTGCAATCATAGCTCACTACAACCCTGAGTTCCTGGGCTCAAGCGAGCCTACTGAGTAGCTAGGACTATAGGCATGCATCACCACACCCAGCTAATTTTTAAATTTTTTGTAGAAATGAGGTCTTGCTTTGTTGTTTAAGTTGGTTGGTTTGGAACAGCTGGCCTCAAGCAATCCCACTGCAGCCTCCCAAAGTGTTGGGATTACAGGCGTGAGTCACTGCATGCTGGCAGAATCTACTTTTCTAGCTTTTCTTCTAGTGGAATCTATCTACTATTTCTAGCTCTCAAATATATTTTGAATCTATCTACTTTTCTTCATCTTCTGTATTAGCATGGTAAGCTGCTGTTACAAGGCATCACAGACTAAGTAGCTTAAATAAGAGCAGTTTATTGTTTCACAGTTCTGGAGATTAGAAGTTGAAGGTCAAGGTGTTGGCAGGGTTGGTTACATCTGAGGGCTGTGAGAATCTGCTCTGTGCCCCTTACCTATCAGGTGGTTTGCTTTAATCTTTGGTATTCTTGGCTTGTACCACCTGCTCTCTGCTTTCATCTTGATATGCCATTCTTTTTGTGTGGGTGTCTATGTCCAGATTTCCCCCTTTTATAATGGCATCAGTCTTTTTGGATTAGGCCCACCCTAGTGGCCTCACCTAATTACATCTGCAACAACCCAATTTCCAGATAAGGTCACATCTGTAGGTATTAGGGGTTAGTAACTTAATATGCAAAATTTGGGTGGGGGAGAGACACAGTTTAACCCATAACATCTCCCCTGCTATCACTTTGGTCTAGGCCATTATCATTTCTAGTTTGAACACAGTTTTCAGTTTTAAATCCCCGACAACCCATTCTCTACATAAGGAGCAAGAATGATTTTTTGAGAATGATTTTTTTAAAAAAAAAACCTATCGCTGTTTTTTTCTCTGTAGTAGCTTCTATTCCACTTAGATAAAAGCTGAGCTTTCTACAATGGCCTTACAAGATTCTTCATGATCTGGTCCTTACCCATGCCTCCAAACTCATATTCTGCTACTCTTTTCCTTACTACTCTCTAGCCATATTGGTCTATTGGTCTTTTTCCTTTCTAAGTCCTTAGCCTCAAATATGCTTTTTCAGGGCCTCTGCACATGATGATTTCTCTATCTGAAATACCCTTTCCTCCCTTTGCATAACTAGCTCTTTCTTATCCTCTTGGTTTCTGCTTAAATATGTACCTCAGAGAAGCCTTCCCTTATTACCCTAACTAAAGTTGCCTTTCTTTTCTCAATTATTGTCTATCTCAGCCTGTTATTTGTTTCCTTTACGATTTTTTTTTCTGTCACCTGTTCTCCTCCTACTCTTTCCATGTCTATCTTGTTTATCCTTATATTGAGCTTCAGGTAAAAAACATGTTCAAAAAGTATTTGAATGAATGTGTATCCCAAAAATATAGCACATACGTTTATAGAATGAATGTATGAGTAGATTTTAGTCTTGACAATCCAGCATCATATTAAAATCCACCCTGCTCCACCTAAATAAAAATTATGTCTCTAAATGATTTGAACCTAAAAAAGGAATGCCTTTTCATGTTGAGTGTTTAGGTCATTGGAGTAGAGGAGTGTTAGCTGAGATTTGTAACTTTTTCTTTCTTTGATTGCAGTTGACTAATCTCCTTCATAATCAAGCAGTGAAAGGAAAAGCTGCTGGAGCACTCCTGAGAGCCATCTTCAAAGGTGATAATTAATGTTACTTCTATCTCCCTGAGTTCATTGGTAGGTTTGTTTACTTTGGGCCTATGGCCCTATGTTGCTACTTTTCTTAGTGTTTGAAGCACCAATGGAATATTTTCTGTGTTTTGGGGATTCTACAGAATTAACTAAATCATTACTCTCCTATCTAGTGGACTTAAATAATTTTACTGAAGCGAGTTGAAGTGCTACCTGAGATTGTATTGCTGATTTGGGGGTCTGTAAAAAATGTACTTTCCATAAAATTTGCTTTGGTTTGCTTGTGCTTTTAAAATTGTGGAGAAGAGCAATGTTTAGTACTTAATCTGTGCTTAACAAGGGGCTAGGGAGCTCAGGGCTTTAATGAAATGGAATGTCTTAGGTGCCTTATATAGAGATTCTTAATTCCTTGTGAGGGACACTTGTTTTTCTACCTTAAATAAGGACCAGTCTATGTTGCAGATTGTGACTCTCAGTGGTTTTATAAATTCTTATAGGATAAAACTGTACAAGGCAAAAATTAAAAGTGGCTTTGGATTCTTACCGGGTATGTTAACTTGATTTATTTTTCCCCTCCCAAGTAAATGGAGTCATTGCTGCAAGGGTACGAAAACATATCTTCCTATTCATAAAAGAACTTTCAAAATTGGTTGAGTCAACCTTTATGAAAACTTGCTAAATATTTTGTGAAAATATCAGCGAAAAGGAAATAATGAAAGATGAGCAGCACCTGCTTATATACGCTCCCAAGTGGAAGAAATACGAGTAGTTTTTTTTTTTTTTTTTTTGAGACAGTGTCTCACTCTGTTGCTGGGGCTAGAGTGCCGTGGTGTCAGCCTAGCTCACAGCAACCTCAAACTCGCGGGCTTAAGCAATCCTTCTGCCTCAGCCTCCCGAGTAGCTGGGACTACAGGCATGCACCACCATGCCTGGCTAAATTTTTCTGTATATTTTTAGTTTTCCAGCTAATTTCTATTTTTAGTAGAGACAGAGTCTTGCTCTTGCTCAGGCTGCTCTCAAACTCCTGAGCTCAGACAGTCCTCCCGCCTTGGCCTTCCAGAGTGCTAGGATTACAGGTGTGAGCCACTACGCCCAGCCTAAATCAAGCACTTTTTCAAAGCCCCTAAATGTTGCTATTCTAAACACTGTAGTAACCAAAAGTTTGATAATTCCATTTCTTTTTTTCCCTGCCTTTGATATAGCAGTAATTCTATTTTTTTTTTTTTATTAAATTACAAACCTGTTTATCTTTCCTATTTACACTTCAACGTTGTAAGACTTCTTCTTTGTTTCTGTACCACCTGTTTAAAACAATAAGGTTCCCCCTGCTCTGAAGAAGCTGGAACTCTTAGGAGACGTAAGATATACACTTGTTGTATCCAGTTGGTGGAATCAGGGGATTTGCGGAAAGAAGTAGCATCTGAGATCATAGGATTACTAATGTTGGAGGTAAGATGGAAGACAAAAATCTTTTTTGTTTGGGGGTGGGTTTTTTGTTTGTTTGTAATTTGTTGAGGGAAGAAAAACTTAAGTGTCATTATTAAAAAACAAAAAAAGTTGATGAAAGGGCAATAAACCACTTTGATTCATACATTATATTTCTGGTGCTATTGACATATCTCTTTGAAGAGGTGGCATATTTGAAAACATTAGGGAACTGATGGAAGATTCTAACCTTTCAAACGCTTTACACTTTTAAGTGTCAGAACAAAATGATTCCATGAATCGTTTATGGACCATTTCTGGGTCTCGATATCAATTCAGTTATTATAGCTAAAGACTTTATTTCTTGGAAGGAAATATTAAAGATTGGATTTCTGCTTAAGATTTTCTTTATCCCATGAACTTTTAGGCTCACCATTTTCCAGGACCATTATTGGTTGAATTAGCCAATGAGTTTGTTAGTGCTGTCAGAGAAGGCAGTCTAGTAAATGGAAAATCTCTGGAGTTATTGCCTATTATTCTCACTGCCTTGACTACCAAAAAGGGAAATATGGCTTATGGAAAAGGTAATTTTCTCCCAATTTTAGTGGTTTTGTCTCTATTCACATAGTCAAATTATTTCTCAGTGTGTTTTGCATTTCCAGGTGAACTGAGTGGGGAAGAATGTAAGAAGCAGTTGATTAACACCCTCTGTTCTGGCAGGTGAGTCTTTTCCATTAATGTGTAGAACTTTCTCAGGACTACAGGTAGCCAGAAAAAGAACACCATTTATTCCAGGAATTTATAGCTATAAAGTTTTTACTCCATTTTTTTCTTGTTTATAATATACCACTATAAAACCATTTAGTCTGCAATGAGTTTTTGAGAAAGATGATTTACTATATTCTCTGCTCTAAGACTCTGCGTATAGTTTCTGTTTACTTGACTATCCTTACCACAGCCATTTAGTCCTCTAAGTCTTATTTGTAGTCCCCAGTCCTTAAGGCTAGAGAAGTCACCTGCTGCTATATCTTTTATATTTTTTTAAGGGAGTGGAATATACAAATCATATTTGTATCCTTTAACCAGTAATTGTATATCTGGGAATCTACTCTAAGGAAAGACTCCAACATACAAAAAACCCTAATCTATGAACATGTTCAGCATAGAAATTTGTGACCAATGTAAGCATATAGTAATAGAGACATGTAAGTTATGGTATGTAAATTAAGGTAGAATCACTCCATGAAATTTATACCCATTAAGAATGAAATACATTAAGATATAGGCCGGGCACGGTGACTCACGCCTGTAATCCTAGCACTCCGGGAGGCCGAGGCAGGAGGACTGCCCAAGGTCAGGAGTTTGAAACCAGCCTGAGCAAGAGTGAGACCCCATCTCTACTATAACTAGAAAGAAATTAATTGGCCAACTAATATATATAGAAAAAATCAGCCGGGCATGGTGGCACATGCCTGTAGTTCCAGCTACTCGGGAGGCTGAGGCAGAAGGATTGCTTGAGCCCAGGAGTTTGAGGTTGCTGTGAGCTAGGCTGATGCCACAGCACTCACTCTAGCCTGGCCAACAAAGTGAGACTCTGTCTCAAAAAAAAAAAAAAGAATGAAATATATTAAGATATACATTAAAGATGAAAAATCCTTACTATGTATAGTCAACAATATGAAAAGAATGCTAACTTACACAATACTATTGATTACACTCGGGTATGTTAAAAAGAACAAGGGAATACCCAAGATTATTTAAACCACAGGTAATAATAGCTTTTATGTTTCCTTACATAAGATCCTTTACATAAATAATTTTAAGTATGTATCAGAACGTGTATGTTTATTTATTTGTTTGATTTTAATTATGCACGAGTTTATTCAAAATATGTTGTAATATACCTTGCATTTTTTATTTAACACATCTGGTTCACGTCAGCATATATAATTCTAAGTTGTAGTATTCTATTATTTGGCCAATCTCCATTTGTTGGATTATTTGGTTGTTTCCAGTTTTTTGCTATTATAAAAAGTGTTTTAATGAATGTCTTTATATATCTAGATTACTTTTTACAAGCATTTACAAGAATATAGTTCAAATTGTAAACTGGGTAGGTATGTGGTTATTTGCATTTTTAAAGTTGGTATGTTTAGCTAACTTATCATGCACTTCCCCAAACAGTATGTGAAGAATGTTTGTTTCTCACAATCTCACCAGCACCGAGTATCATCAGACTTCTTGATTTTGCCTATCTGATAGATTAAAAACTGCTATTTCATTATTTTAAATTATATTTCTTTCATCTTGTTTCCCAGTATTGCAAAATCAAACTTGAAACGGCACTATTTTTTCCTCCTCATTAATTTTACAGTTATATGTAAATAAGTTAAAATGAAAGGAGCTTTTATGTTCTTTGTCATTTTCTTTAAACAGATGGGACCAGCAATATGTAATCCAACTCACCTCCATGTTCAAGTAAGCATCATTTTTCCCTTTTCTTTTTATACCCTGTTGTGTGAACTTACCTGCTAGAAATTGAAATATAGCAAACTCAAACACCAGTTCCTCCTGAATAAGAGTATTAGAACATCTGTTTTCTGTCACGAATTCCCTCCCCATCCCCATCTCCTTTTTGGCTTTATTTATTTATTTAAAATACAACTTTATGATTTTTTTTCAAGATGCCTTTGAGTAACGTTACCGGTTAAAGGTTCTTCATTAGTGAAAAATCAAAAGGGGCAGTTATAATATTCTATTGTCTCTTTAATTCCCTGCTCCCAAATTTTATTTCTTAAAATATGTTTAATGGAATTTAACCATTATAATGCTCTGAATTGAATTTCTGAAAGTAAGACAATGAGGCTGTGGTTGCAGCCTTTAGAATCTTTGATCTACAGGGATGTTCCTCTGACCGCAGAAGAGGTAGAATTTGTGGTGGAAAAGGTGTTGAGGATGTTCTCCAAGGTGAATCTTCAAGAAATACCACCTTTGGTCTATCAGCTTCTGGTTCTCTCTTCAAAGGTATAAATAAGTATTTCTCTTTGATTTTTGGTGGTATGATGAGTTATGGACATTCAGTATATTTATATTTTTGGTTTACCTATTAGGATAGAGATGCTTTTATTTCATGTATAAAGATTTGGAATAATAAAAAGGTCATGCTCCTCAGCTAAGGAAAACATACATTATCTCTTGTATTACTACATTTTCTTTGTGTAGTAAACGGGATAAAGATCTTAGCAAGGGTAGACTATAAACCCCTTAAAGTCTGACAGTGAAGAGGTATTTCAAACCTGTTCAACATGAAAGTTGAAACATTCTCAGTTTGACTCTAGGTTGTAGTTTTCTTGAAAAAAATTGTACTTGAGAATTCTTTAGGCTACAAAGTGCTTTAAATTCAATTTGGTTATTTTGCCTTTTAATTAGGTGTCCTTACCTATTTTGTGTTCTTTCAGGGAAGCAGAAAGAGTGTTTTGGAAGGGATCATAGCCTTCTTCAATGAGCTAGATAAGCAGCACGCTGAGGAACAAAGTGGTGATGAGTGAGTAATATAGTGTAGAAATAAAGATTTTTACAAATGTATCTACTCATTGTGCATTATAGTTACTTCCTTATCTTCTCTTTCACCCACTACCTTCACCTCAGCACAGAACTTCGCTAATCTCCTAGCTGCTTAGTAATAAAGTTAAGAGAATACAGCCTTTTCAGCTGTTTTGTTTGCATTTTGGGAAAATAGCAATAATTGTTCTGTAAGTTACAGATTTAAAACCTGTTTATTAAGTGTCTGCTCTCTGGTAGGAACTATTTAGGCTTGGGGCTATAATGATGAACCAGTCACACAATGTCCCTGCTCTATTTTGGTGAGAAAAGAAAAAATAACAATAAAAACGTTAGATTGGAAAGTGTTATGCAGATAATTCAAATGGATGGTGTGACAGTGATTCCACAGCTATGTTAGATAGGTGGGGTCTGGGAAAACCTCTTTGAGAAGGTACTATTTAACTGAAGCTTGAATGGTAAGAGCCATGATATATAGATCAGAGAAAAGAACATTTTCAGGTAGGGAAATAATAGTACAAAGGCAGAGCACAGTGTAGCATGTCTGAGAGAGAGGATTTTGTTTTTTTTAAGCAAACATTCATAGAGTGCTTATTCTGTGTCAGGTGCTGTTCTAAGCACTTTAAACCTCAGAACCCTATTTTGCCTCTATTTTATGGATGTGAAAACCAAGAGACAGAGAAATTAAGGAATTTCCCAAGATTAGATAGCCAGAAAGTGGTGGAGCTGAGATTTGAATGCAGGCAGTTTGGCTACAGAGTTCATGCTATTAACCCTAGTGCAGCCTATTGCTTCGAATCTAAATAGCTCGTAGTTATTTGATTTAAACAGTTGATTAGAAGGTCATCTTAGGTGCTGAGTTAGGAAAAGCTGACAGAGAAGCAGTTTTTGGAAAAAATGAATTCAGTTTTTTTTGAGACAGAGTCTCACTCTGTTGCCCGGGCTAGAGTGCCATGGCGTCAGCCTAGCTCACAGCAACCTAAAACTCCTGGGCTCAAGCGATCCTCCTGCCTCAGCCTCCCAGGTAGCTGGAACTATAGGCATGCGCCACCATGCCCGGCTAATTTTACTTACATATATATATATATTTTAGTTGTCCAGCTAATTTATTTGTATTTTTTTAGTAGAGACGGGGTCTTGCTCTTTCTCAGGCTGGTCTTGAACTCCTGAGCTCAAACGACCTGCCTGCCTTGGCCTCCCAGAGTACTAGGATTACACGCGTGAGCCACCACGCTGGCCTTGAGTTCAGTTTTGATATTAGGTACAAGATGTATATTAGCAACCCATTAGGTGCTGTTGAGCAGGTAGTCTGAAGTCGTAGGGGGAGGCCTGACCTAGAGATATAGATTGGAAGGAACTAATGCTATGGAACTGGATGGGATTGTCTAGGAAAAGCATGAAGAAAATGAGACCCAAGACTGAGCTCAGAGGCATTCCACCATTTTACCGTCAAGCAATAGGGAAGGATAACCAGAAAAAAAAAAAAAAATTGAGAAGAGGCCAGTGGCAGTGCCCTGGAAGCTAAGAGAAGAAAGTATTTCAAGAAAGAAGTGGCTAATTGTGTGTCAGTTTTGGTAATGTGGAGGTCATTTGTGACCCTTGCAAGAATAAACTAATGCCATGCGGGGAAGGGTAGGAAGAGGATAGAAACCTGATTGAATTGGATTGGACTGGGAAGAGACTATGAGATAATGAAGTGGAATTGACCATAGATAATTCTTTCGTGAAATTTTGTTGTAAAAAGGAGCAGAGAATGGGGCAATAAGATTTCTACTTAACTCCTCTAGTGAATATATGTGTTCAGTTTGAGTCGGTCTACTTGTTCATCACAGCACCTGCACTTGTCTCTCACTAGAATGATAGTTCTTACCTTTCTATTGAATCTTTTAGGTTATTGGATCTTGTTACTGTGCCATCAGGTGAACTTCGTCATGTGGAAGGCACCATCATTCTACACTTTGTGTTTGCCATCAAATTGGACCATGAACTAGGCAGAGAACTCCTGAAACACTTAAAGGTAGCACCAAAATCTTAAGGTGATCCTAGGTCTCTTTATGAAATGGGAATGTTTGAACTTTTATGCCAGTTATGACAGGAAACAGAAATATTATAGAATGACCTTGGGTCTAGAGGATGTCTTTTTTAAATTTTGAAAGTACAAAATATGATGTCACTACACATATAGCCAGGAAGTCTCAGGATGTTCCATTTTTAGAGCCTCTTCTTAAATATTCTAGTGCAAAAAGAAAGGAAAAAAAAAAGCTGAGGACTGTTCAGCAGGAAACTAAAAATCTAATTTTAACTCTATCTTATGTGGCCTTTGACCTTGGCCTCTATTTCCCCATTTATGAATTAGGATATTTCTAGTGGTATATTACAGAGTTTTGTGACACTGTCATTCATCATTAAATATTGGTAAAGTAGTAAAATAAATATCAGAAGTGTTTTGAACTCTTTTAAAGTAGTATACACATGTATATTTTCTTTCAACTTTTAATCTTGGAAATTTTAACCCATAGAAAAGTTAAAACACTATAGCATAATGAACACCCTTATTTCCTTCACCTATATTCACCAATTATTAAACACTTTGCTACATTTGCCTTCTCTTGCTTTTTCTTGCTTACATACACTATTTTTTCCTGAACCATTTCAAAGTAAGTTGTAGAAAACATAGCACTTCAATGCCTGCATATTTCAGCATCCATCTCTTAAGTATAAGAACATAGTACCACAATATCATCATCACATGCAGGAAGATTAATAATAATTTCACAGTATCGTTAATTTATAGTCCCTATTCAGATTTTCCCAGTTGTCTCCAAAATGTCTTATATAGCTTCCCCTACCCCCCACTCCAGGATCTAATCAGGCTTCTTGCATTGCTTTTGGTTATTATGTCTCTAGTATCTTTTGATTGATATTTTTGAAGTATCAGCCTACTTGTGTAATATCCCATATTGTTGGATTTATCTGATTGATTCCTCATGATTAGGTTCAAGTTAAATATTTTTGACAAGAATACTTTGTAAGCGACGTATACTTCTCTTGCAAGGTCAGCAAACTTCCTGTAAAGGGCCAGATGCTAAGTATTTTAGGCTTTGCAGGCCGGGAAGCTTTATCACAACTGTTCAACTACATTGTAGCAAAAGGCAGCCACAGACAAATCGTAAATAAATGAATATGGCTGTGTTCCAATAAAACAATACTTATGGACACCAAAATTTGAATTTTATTTAATTTTTATGTGATACGAAATATTATTATTCTTTCCCACCCCCCACCCCCCCACAACCGTTTAAAAATGTAAAATCAGTCTTAGCTTAAGCACTGTGCAGTGTTAGGCTAGATTTGGCCAATAGGTAGTAGTTTGCCAAGCACTGTTCCATGTATCACATCAACAGGCACATAATATCAGCTACCCTGCTTCTGGTGTTATGGATCATTTGCTTAAGACCATGACCATCAGTGTCCTTCATTTGTAAATATGTATGTATCCTTTTGTAATGAGAAAGTAATCTATAGGATCATAAATTGAGATTATGTGAAAATCCTGTTTTGTTTTTTTTTTTGAGACAGAGTCTCACTCTGTTGCCTGGGCTAGAGTGCTGTGGCATCAGCCTAGCTCACAGCAGCCTCAGACTCCTGGGCTCAAGCGATCCTCCTGCCTCAGCCTCCCAAGTAGCTGGGACTACAGGCATGTGCCAGCATGCCTGGCTAATATATATATATATATATATATATATTTTTTTTTTTTTTTTTTTTTTTTTTTTTTTTTTTAGTTGTCTAGCTAATTTCTTTCTATTTGTTTAGTAGAGATGGGGTCTCACTCTTGCTCAGGCTGGTCCTGAACTCCTGAGCTCAAATAATCCTCCCGCCTTGGCTGCCCAGAGTGCTAGGATTACAGGCGTGAACCACCATGCCCAGCTGAAAATCCTTTTCTCGTAATGTTTTTTGTTTTCCTATCAATTGATAATTCTTGGCCTAAATTAGTAATTATACTGGGAGTTGCAAAATGGTAGAATTAAATTAGAAAATTTTAACTGCACCATTCCTTCTACATTATTAGCTGGCATTCTTCTGTAAAGGAGCCTCCCTTTTCCCTAGTGTTTTGAACATCATAATGCACCCATGGATGTTTTTGGATTCAGTATACTCATTATTTACTATTGTTACTATCTGTTTAAAACACAAAGTTACCAAATTTGGCCATTTGGATCCTTTATGTTGGCTTATGTGTCATTTTGATGTGACCCGCATTAGTCTTTGGGCACTTTTTTGACATAAGATATCCAAGACTCACCTTGTACTTTCCTTGTCCCATTCTGATGTCATTTCTCCAAGGAGCCCTGGGGCCCTTTTGTAGGAAAGGATATTTAAAAACCATGACCTCGGAGCTAGGCTTTAAAGCATCTTTATCTTCTATGTATCTGTTCACTCTTCTTTTTATTTAGTTTCATAGTAACTATACTCCTGGTCTTTTCAAAGTCCCCGTTTTGTATATTTTGATCCACTCTACTGTTTTGTTTTTGCTTTTTTTCCTGTTTCACCATGTTTGATTTTGCATTCTTTTTTTGTTATTTTGGTGTCGTTTCTTCTAAGCCTCACAGACCTATTTTTTAAACTTAATTGAGGTACAATTTACATAATATAAAACTCACCCATTATAAGCATACTATTCAGTGGTTTTTCACAAGTATACCTAGTTTTGCAACCATTACTATAATCCAGTTTTAAAAACATTTTAATCAATAAGATTCTTCCTGTCCATTTAATCTCCATTCCTACTCCTAGCTCCAGAAAACCACCAATCTACTTTGTGTCTCTATGGATTGACTTTCCTAGACATTTTGTATAAATGGAATCATATGGTAGATGATCTCTTGTGTATGCTTTCTGTCAATTAGTGTAATGTTTTCAAGGTTCATCTGTGTTGTAACATATATAGTATTTCTTTTTATTGAATGGTATTCAAATGTATGGACATATATCAATTTTGCTTAACTACCTGCTAGTTGTTGCACATTTGAGTTTTTTCTACTTTTTGGCTGTTATAAATACTGTTATGAACATTCACATGCAAGTCTTTGTGTAGAAATAAGTTTCATTTCTCTTGGGTAGATACCCAAGGATGGAATAGCTGGTTTGCGTGATACATTTATGTTTGAATTTTTAAGAAACTGCCAAACTATTTTCAAGGCTATATCATTTTACATGGCTATATCATTTACAAATGGGTATATCATTTTACATTCCCACCATCATTATATGAGGGCTCTTATTTCTCTACATCTTGGCCAATATTTGTTGTTGTCTTTTTTATTATATCCATTCTAATGGATGTAAAATGGTATCTCATTGAAGTTTTACGTCACATTTCCTTAATGACTGATGATAATTGAGCATCTTTTCATGTGCTCATTAGCTATTCTAATATCCTTCTTGATGAAATGTCTATTCATGTTTTTTGCCCATTTTATTATTGCTTTGTCTTCATGATTGAGTTGTAAGAATTCTTTGTATATTCTAGTGGTAAGTCCTTTATCAGATATATAATTAACAAATACTTTTTCCCAGTCTGTGACTTGTCTTTTTCTTTTCTGTTTTTTTTTTTTTTTTGAGACAGAGCCTCGCTTTGTTGCCCAGGCTAGAGTGAGTGCCATGGCGTCAGCCTAGCTCACAGCAACCTCAAACTCCTGGGCTCTAGCAATCCTGCTGCCTCAGCCTCCCAAGCAACTGGGACTACAGGCATGCGCCACCATGCCCGGATAATTTTTTTTCTATATATATTAGTTGGCCAATTAATTTCTTTCCGTTTATAGTAGAGATGGGGTCTCGCTCTTGCTCAGGCTGGTCTCGAACTCCTGAGCTCAAATGATCCGCCCACCTCAGCCTCCCAGAGAGCTAGGATTACAGGCATGAGCCACCGCGCCCGCTGTCTTTTTATTTTCTTTGTGGTATCTTTTGAGGCACAAAAGTTTTGAATTTTGATGAGGTCCAGTTTTCTTGCTTAATTTATACAAGAAAGAAGTATGCTTTGGGTGTTTTATCTAAGAAATCTTTGCCTAATCCAAGTTTTTGAAGATTTTCTATATTTTCTTCTAAAAGTTTTACTAAAGTTTTAGCTCTTACATTTAGATTTTCTTATCCATTTAAAGACCTGTTTTTAAGTGGGCTGTGTTATACTATTAAAGTGTAAGTAATGACTTTGTTTTTGGTTGATCTCTTCTAGGCAGGACAGCAAGGAGATTTCAGTAATAACCTGTGTCCCTTCAGCATTGCTCTTCTTCTCTCTGTAACAAGAATACAAAGATTTGTGGAACAGGTATTTTTTAATGCCATTTTGTTTCCTTCTATAGTCAGTAAGAAGGAGTATAAGAATCTGTTTTTGTTATTAGTCCTTTTCTAAATAATCCTACCCCTACCCTGCCAACAGCAAAGCTGCTGTAAGACATGTTGGTCCCTACTGTTCTCTGGGGCCTGCTGGAAGACTTCTTTATCTATTTGGGTTATACCTCCATTTCCTGTTGTGTGGTAAGCCAGGTAGTGAGGTGGGAAATAAAAGTGGAAACATATCACACACCCCAAGTCGTAAGAATGGGAAGTTTAGCTGGATATTCACCAGGAGTTTTATTATGTTGTAGCTTTCCAATAAACAGTCCCTAGTCGAATTAAAAGTAATGAGAATCGGTTAGTTGTGAGGATGAAAATATAAAATCGTTTACACCTTTTTTCTCATATGTTCCCAGGTATTGGGTAATATTTATATTGATTTTTTTAAGTCCTTATTTTGGTTTAAGAAAGGCTTATCTTCAACTCTTTTAAGTTCCCACTGAAAGTCATCATTTTTGTATCATCTTCATTTGGTTAAACAGTTGTCATAGGGATATGAATGGCAGCTTGTAGGAACAGTTAACAGGGTTAAGATTCATAGCATGAGTTAGAATTTTTACTTTATTTTCCTATTTCTTTCATTAGGTGTTTGAGCTGTTAAAAATTTCGATTGTGAAGAGCTTTAAGGATCTTCAGCTCCTCCAAGGCTCAAAATTTCTTCAGAATCTAGTTCCTCATAGACCTTGTGTTTCAACCATGATTTTGGAAGTGGTGAAGAATAGGTAGGTGAGTTGGTGAACCATGTCTCAAAAGGTTTATAAGGTATTTAGTGTTAGAAAATGCAATATGATATCATACCTATGGCTCATCAGAGAAAACTGATGACTACAGCTGTTGACATCACACATCAAGGTTTAATTTTTTAAAATTGGTCAAGCAAGGTTTTTCCATATGGAAAGATCCTTGAATCTCAGGACCTGATTTCTTAGCCATCTTGATAGCAAGAATACAAAACTGAAGTAGATACTTTTATATTTTCCATAATATTACAATCCTATTGGCCTGAGTCTTTTATAGTTTTTCTTTCTTTCTTTCTTTTTAATTAAAGAGATAAGGGGCTAGGCGTGGTGGCTCACGCCTGTAATACTCGCACTCTGGGAGGCTGAGGTGGGCAAATTGCTCAAGGTCAGGAGTTTGAAACCAGCCTGAGCAAGAGCAAGACCCTGTCTCTACTAAAAAGAAAAAAATAGAAATTAATTGGCCAACTAAAAAAAATATATATATATATGAAAAAAAAATTAGCCAGGCATGGTTGCGCATGCCTATAGTCCCAGCTACTCTCGAGGCTAAGGCAGTAGGATTGCTTGAGCCCAGGAGTTTGAGGTTGCTGTGAGCTAGGCTGACACCACAGCACTCTAGCCTGGACAAGAGAGTGAGACTCTGTCTCAAAAAAAAAGAGCTGGACGTGTGTGTGTGTGTGTGTGTGTGAGATTAAATACATTTTAAAGCTTTATAATTTAAGCCATAATTTATTTTATTTTTTTTCTTTTTTCAAATTTAAAATATTTTTACTTTATTTTTAATTTAATTTTATTTTTTCCAAGTCAGATTATGAACTCTAGAAGATTAAGCCATAATTTAATGTTGGTCTCTTCCAGGTCTGGGAATTCTCACTTAGGTTGAATTTACATGAGTTTGTTACATAAGAGCAAATTTGAAACTAGAACTATTGTTTCTGAGTGTTTTGTCCATTGATGGGCTGTAAGCTCTTTTATCTTCTTTATCTGGTTAATCTTCTTTTTCTAAGGCTTATAGTTGTATCTTCAGTATTCTCCAAACTCAGTTTCTTCAAGTTGGGCTAAAGAAACAAGTACTAGCTAACCAGGAAGTTCCTCAAAAGCTGACTGTCTTCTGGAAGTCTCAGTCAATCATAGGACTTGGAGGCATCTACATCTGTAAATTAGCCTGTGGTGGGCGCTTGCCACCAGGTGGGACCAAACTTCAGCAGGGAGGGATTTGGATAGCATTATTGGATCCAATAAAATATTAACTGGTTAGTCACACATGCTTGCCCGTGCTTGCCCCAGTCAGTTAATTAATCTTTAAATTATCCATCCTACTTTTATGCAATTGAATTTTTGGTCCCCACTTACTACATTTAGGTGTTATTTTATTGTTAGCTAGACTTAGATTTGCCTGTTAGTGTTTTGTGTTAATTAGTAGAGACATTTCTGCTATAACACAATATATTCCTGAAAAACATTTTGTTTTAGAAAATTATACCCTAAAAATAATTGAACAAGAGGGTAAAAGAGACTTAAAATGTATTCTACTTTGTAACCAGAACATTAAGATATTTAATGCTCTTAACATAAAAGTCCTGTGAAAAATACAGGACTTTATCTTGAACAACACATTGAAGTAAATTGGAAAGGGAGTTTGAGGCTGCTAAATTATAGTTATTGGGACAAAATATACAAATATTGACAGCTACACAGTAAACACATCAAAGATATTGATATGCTTGTGGCCTAAGCCAAGAGGGAGAAAATGAGATAATGGGCATAATGAACAGTATTGTATTCTTCGTTGGTTTTCTGTATTCAGCTATGTTAATGTACTGTGTGTTTACCTGCAGATATTTTGAGATACAAAACACTAATGTACTAGGAAAAAAATCACTTATGAACCAATTCAATTTCCAGGTTATATTAACCTACCTATTTGCCAGTCATGTGTTACAATTTTATAACTATTTCCTCCATCCAAGTTAAGAACCTTAGTATATACTTTTAGTTCTCCTCTTCCTTCTTGCCATTGCCACCTTCATGTTAAAATTATTATTAACAATACTTATTCAGACTTCATAATAAACTTTACTGTTTTTTATTGTTGCTCACCTCTATTTTTTGAATCCCATGTTTTTCTCTTGGAAATATACCATAAATGCATAATTTTTACATTCTTTCTGATGTAGTTTGTGGACAATAAATTTTGAGTCCTTTCATATCTGAAATTGTCTTTATTTTGCCCTTCCACCGGAACAATAGTTTGTTCACATATAGTTTGTTCTTTCTGTTTGTTCTGTTAACTTTTTCCCTCAGATTATAGTTCTCTGTTGAGTTTGGCACTTCTCTTCAAGGTGGTGTTTTTTTTTTCTTACATTTGATGATTTTTAGTTATCTTATTGTTTTTGATGTGTCCCATTAGTTTGAGAGTGCTGTATCTATTTAACACAGTCCACCCAAGTGGTTTAGAGATAGTGGTGAGATGTGCCAAGCATTAGTCTTCTAGGTGTAGGACCTTCCTAATCCTCCAACATGTTGCTGTCCTCTTGAGAGAGCTACTCTGCTTCTTAGGTCCAGGTTCCCCTACTCACAGCTCCCAGCTAGTGGCAGGTCTCTTTATTGCTTACTTCTTGGTACAGTGGGGCATTGAAGAAGAAGGTAGAGAAGGATGCATGTACCAGACTGTTCATGGTGTAGCATCCCAACCAATTACCACAAAAGTTGCCCCAGGATCCTAGTGTATCTGCTCTTGGTATATACCTTTGGAGCCACTCATACATTTTGCACTGTATGGTCTGTGTTGTCCTCTTTTTTTTTTTTTTTTTTTTTGAGATGGGGTCTTGCTCTCTCTCAGGTCTAGAGTGCAGTGGCATCATCATAGCTCACTGCAACCTCAAACTCTTGGGCTCAAGCAATCCTCCTGCCTCAGCCTTCCGAATAGCTTGAGACTGCAGGCACACGCCACCACACCCAGCTAATTTTTCTATTTTTTGTAGAGACAGAGTCTCACTCTTGCTCAGGCTGGTCTTGAACTCCTGGCCTCAAAAAATCCTCCCACCTCAGCCTCCCAAAGTGCTAGGATTACAGGCGTGAACCACCAAGCCTGGCCTTCTTTCACTTTTTAAGGTTTCTTCATATTAATAATTTTTGATCAAAAATACTTCTTTTTCTGTACATTTTATAGATTGTATATAATTATATACAGATGCTTCTTATGTTGGATGTACATCCCAATAAAACCCATCATAATTTGAAAATATCCTGTCAAAAATATATTTCATATTTAATACACCTAATCTACAGAACATCATTGCTTAGCCTAACCTACCTTAAATGTTCTCAGAACACTTACATTAGCCTGCAGTTGGCCAAAATTTTCTAACACAAAGCCTATTTTATAATAAAGCTTTGTATATCTTATGTAATTTATTGAATACTATACTGAAAATGGAAAACAATGGTTGTGTGTGCACTTCAAGAATGTTTTCTACTGAATTACCTTACCATCATAAAGTCAGAAAATCATAAGTCAAACCATAGTAAGTTGGGGACCACCTGTATGCACATACACACCATTTACAATATATATATGTGTGTGTATATATATATTTATATATACTTATATATATATTTGGGGTGGGAAGAATGGAACACATGCTCAGTTTATTTTGATCCCAGCTTTCTAGAGTGAATATTATTAACTCTGTCCAAGTATTATGAGAATTTATTCACAACTATCTCCTTCATTCTATAGTGCTGCATTGTGATTTATTGCTATTTAACAGGTAGATATAATGACACAAAGGTTATATGCATTACACTTCCATGACAGTAGGTAACATTAAGTGTATAAAATCACCAATGATTGTACTGTTTACAAAAGATTATTTGTAGTTTTAATTCATGCTGTTGAAACCAGATCACTCACTCATTCATGCTGTAAATATTTACTGAGTGCCTTTTATATGCTAGCTTTGTGCTAGGATATATAGGTAAAAATACCACTACACTGTGCCCTCTGTCCTAGAGACTCTCAGTTTAGAGAGGGAAGCTAATTTGTAAGCATGTGCGTAAGTGTTGTCAGTGTTGTGGGGTAATAAAGGAAGAAGCAATTAACTTCTGATCATGAAATCTTGAATGGAGATCTCTAATGGTCATTGTGTTGAAATATTCCAGTTTCTTCTATATATTTTTTAATAATCTCTAGTTTCTGGTATTTCCCGGCATTTTATCTTAATGGAGATCACTTGCCTACCGTTCCCATTACTATACATTTAAGAATTCAAAATTATGTCAGATATGGATGCATGAAAAGAACAAGGTTCACCTGTGGAGTGTATTGGTTATCCAGGTCGAGTTTGGGAAATATGTAACATGGCAATGAGTATAAAGGTGAGATATCTTACTAAGTTTTTCTTTTCAACTAAGCTGTGTTTTCTTTTAGTGTTCATAGTTGGGATCATGTTACTCAGGGCCTCGTAGAACTTGGTTTCATTTTAATGGATTCATATGGGCCAAAGAAGATTCTTGATGGAAGAACTATTGAAACCAGTTCAGGTCTTTCTAGAATGCCAAACCAGCATGCGTGTAAGCTGGGAGCTGATATCCTGTTGGAAACCTTTAAGGTGAGGCCATTCCCTAATTTTATTTAAATAATATAAATTGGGCTTGATATTTGCCTGAAAATTTGGGGGACGAGGAAGTTTGAGTAAGTAGCAGTTTGATAGAGTATGTGTGATTGAGATTAGGATTGTATTGGAACATTACAGATCTAGTTTGGTGGAATACTTATTCTTTTTTATTTATCCCATTTAGTCTTATTGTTTCTGACCATTTCTTAGAAGTTTGAATGTAAGATAGCTTTTCCATGGTTTTTACTTCTTCCTATAGCAGTAAACCATTTCTCTTTTTTTCTTTGTTTTAATGCTATTCTCTTACACAATTTTCATCAAGCTTGAAGAATCATGCTTATTGGCTCATTGTTTTTAAACAACCCAAAATGGGGAATTTACATTTTTTGACATCATAACCAAAATTTATGACTTATCTCAATCTTAATTTCTGAACAACTTTTAAAAACTCATTTTAAGTAAAAAAAAAAAAAAAAAAAAAAAAGCTAGATCATATTTGAGGCTTAACAATTTTGCTAGTGATTCCTCTAACTTTTCTTCTTGACATTTAGTTATTTAATGTAGCTGCATCCAAAAGTATCTGGTGAAAATGTTATTTGGAGGCTAATCTCAATGTAAATATAGTGTTCTGATCTAGAACTACGAAGTAAATGTCATAGAAGAGTTCTTAAGAGTTATAAGTGTATTGGATGACACAAATAACCCTGCTTAATAGTAATAATGGTTAAAAATATTCTTAGGATATATTTTTCTTTTTAAATTTATATTTTTCATATATACATACATAATGAGTGAGATGTGCACCATCTGGGGGATGGTCATGCTGGAGACTCACACTTGTGGGGGGAAGGGGGAAGGGGCATTTATTGAAACCTTAAAATCTGTACCCCCATAATATGCCGAAATAAAAAAAAAGGGAAAAAAATTTATATTTTTCAGCACTAGAGAAGTTTTATTTGATTTTACATAGATATTGGCTTTATTAAGGCATCTTTATGTATTTCAGGCCTCACTAACAGTTTGAGAAATTAGTCCGTACCTCAAAGTAATAAAGTTCCAAATAAGAATTTTAATGAAAATTCAGAATGGATTTTTTTTAGGCAGCTGCTGAGCTTCTAGAAACTGACAAGGTTATTGGAGACTTTAAGTTTCTAGAAATTTTCATGAGCTTTTAAATTTAAATTTTTTAAATAAATGTTATATGTACTGTCAGAAATATGGATGTTGGCATGTGATGAATACCTAAGTAGAATTATTCCTGTTTGATGCTGGACCTTATATGTAGCAGTACTTTCATGTGATCTGTACTTTCAGGCTAATAAACATAGTATTCACCCTGCTAATGAATCATGTGAGTACAGAACAAGGGGAAAACTGACTGATTCTATCTTTCTAGATGATTTACATTATATTCTCATTTGTCAGATTTTACCCATGTCCAAACTGTTGTTCATCCTGCCTAACATGCATTGATATAAACTGAAGATCACCCAGGAATATTTTATTGGTTCTGTTCTTTTTAGATTCATGAGATGATCAGACAAGAAATTCTGAAGCAAGTCCTCAACAGAGTTGTTACCAGAGCATCTTCTCCCATCAGCCATTTCTTAGGTATTGGATTTTGAAAGGATAAATAAAGTTCTTAGGAATGTTTTAATTTAAATGTCATAATGAACGATTTGGTCCTGGAAAAAAATTTTTTTAATGATACAATAGAGTTTAATGTAGTATCTTTGATTATGTCGATAAAACATAAATCCACTTACGTTGTCTGTTGTAAAGAAGGCAGGAGTTGTCAATAAGGAAGGGAGCATTTCACTATTGAGTTAAACATCCATTTTGCATCAGCATTCTATCTTTTAAAAATACTTCTCAAATGAGTGCTGTCCTGCTTCTACTCATTGATCTCCTTCTAGACTCTTAACCCCTGACATTCTGACTTTATTATTACTTTTCTCTTTGGTAACCTCTGAATTCACTGTTTTTAATTCATATCTTCTAACACTTTACAATTCCCTTAAAACTTTCTCATAGGTTCTCTGATAACTAATAGTTTGCTGCTTATCCTGCTTGTGACCAGTTTTTCTCTTTATGCTTTAGTGGCTTCTTCTCTTTCTTCTACCCTTAGATGTCAGGGTTCTGCAATATTCAGTACTTAACACTTGATTCTACTATTTTTCTTTCTTTACAGCTTTACTGAAGTATAACTGAAGTCCAGTAATCTCCACATATTTAAAGTATAACAATTTGATGATTTTTGACATATGTTTATACCTGTGAAACCACCACCACAGTCAAGATGAACATACTTGTCACCCATGGATATTTCTTGGTGCTTCTTTATAATCTATCCTTCCATCCCTCTTTTCCTCTCTACCTCCCATCTCCAGTCTGGTCTACTCTCTGTCACTGAATTAGATGCCTTTTTAAAAAAATGTATATAAATGGAATCATAACAGCGTATTTTCTTCTTTTGTCTGGCTTGTTTCACGCAGCATAATTTTTTTGAGACTTATCCGTGATTCTTACATATATCAGTAGTTGGTTTCTTGGCTGGGCGTGGTGGCTCATGCCTGTAATCTTGGCTCTCTGGGAGGCCGAGGGGGGAGGATCACTCAAGGTGAGGAGTTCACAACCAGCCTGGGCAAGAGCAAGACCCCATCTCTACTAAAAATAGAAAGAAATTAATTGGCCAACTAAAAATATATAGAAAAATTAGCCGGGCATAGTGGCGCATGCCTGTAGTCCCAGCTACTCGGGAGGCTGAGGCAGAAGGATTGCTTGAGCCCAGGAGTTTGAGGTTGCTGTGAGCTAGGCTGAAGGCACAGCACTCTAGCCTGGGCAAGAGAGTGAGACTGTCTCGAAAAAAATAGTTGGTCTCTTGTCGGTATTCCACAATATGGATGTAACTAGGATTTGTTTATTCATTCACCTGTGGATTAGTTTTTAGGTTGTTTCTGGTTTCTGACTATTACAAAGAAAGCTATTAACATTCAGGTATAAGTATGTATAGACAAATGGTTTTATTTCCCTTGGGAAAATACCTAGCAGTAGAGTGGGCGCATCATATAGTAGATGTATGTTTAGTAGTTTAAGAAACTGCTAAAGTTATTTTCCAAATTGGTTGTGTTATTTTACATTCCTACCAGCAGTGTTTCCAGTTGTTCCATATTATCACCAACACTTGGTATGGTCAGTCTTTTTAATTTTAGGCATTCTAATAGGTGTGTAATAGTCTCTAATTAAGGTTTTCATCTGCATTTCCCCAGTGCCTAGTGGTGGTGAACATTTTTTAATATGCCTATTTGCCATCTGTATATCATCTTTGGTCAAATGTCTCTTTAAATCTTTTGCCCATTTAAAAAAAATTTAGTTGCCTTCTTAGAGTTCTAAGAGTTTGGTTTTTTTTTTAAGCCACATGAGCCAAAGTTTTATTTGTTCATTTCTTGCATTTGAAGTACTCTTTGATGATATCTTTGGCCTGAGATTCTTTGCCATAATTCTTAACTACTGCACAACTGCAATCAACCACTTTATAGGGTTTATCCTCTATGTTAATTTTACAAAGTCCTACCCATTCCCCTAGTTTCTTGTTGTCATCAACCTTAATTAGGTTGATTTGGTGTTCAGCACAAAGGGCCTCCACTAACTTGACATACATAGGCTCATCACAGTTGGATGCAAGCACACAAAGATGGGCTTGGGACTTGTCTAAAGCTTTGGCAGCTTTAGGAATTCCACGTGCAAGGCCATTGTGGATGAAGGTGTTCTTCGGCACCTCTTGTAAAGCAGTATTAACATCCATTACACCTCCAGCAGCAGTGCCTTCCTCAGCCATGGTGGTGGGTTATGGGTGAAGCCAAATCTTGAATGCGCCTGGGCCTCTGCCTTCTCACAACTTGGCTATAGCAGGGAAAGAATAAGAGTTCTTTATATATTCTAAATACAAGTCCTTTGTCAGATATATGTTTGGCAAATAATTTCACCCAGTCAGTAGTTTGGTTTGGCTTTTAATTTTTATAATAATGTCATTTGAAGAGCAAACGTTTTTAATTTGATGAAGTCTCATTTTTAAAATTTATTTTTATACTTCCTGTTTTTTGCGTCATGTAGACAAAAAATCTTTGCCAAACCTAAGGTCACCAAGATTTTTTCCTGTATTTTCTACTGGAAGCTATGAGGTTTTAACTTTCCTACTTAGGCCTGTGATCTATTTTTGTTATATTTTGCATATGATGTGAGGTAAATATTAGGGTTTTGTTTGTTTGCTTTTTGGGCATTTGGCTATCCAATTGTTCCAGCACAATTGATTGAAAAAAGTTATTCCATTATTGAGTTATCATGGCATCTTTGTTGAAATCAACTAACTGTATATGTGTGGGTCTAATTTGGGAATCTCTTCTGTTCCAGTGATCTATGTGTTTTGGTGTCTTTATGATTATAGCTTTGTAGTAAGTCTTAAAATCAAATATTGTTACATCCTTCAACTTTGTTCTTTTTCAAATTGTTTTGGCTATTCTAATTCCTTTACATTTCCAAATAAATTTTAGAATTAGCTTTTTTATTTTTAAAAAAAAACCTGTTTTAAGTTTTTACTGAGGTTGCCTTGAACGTATGGATCATTTTGGGGAAAAACTGATGTCTTAACAATATTGAGTCTTCTAACCCATAGTATTAAAATACCTCTCCATTATTTAGGTCATCTTTAATTTTATTAGCATTGTTTTATAGTTTTCACTGCATGGGTCTTGTATATCTTTTGTTAGGTTTATCTCTAAGTATTTCATATTTTTTGATGCTATTGTAAATATTATTTTTTAAAATTTCAATTTCCAATTGCTAGTAAGTGGTTATACAGTTGCTTTTTTATATTGACCTTATATCCTGCAACCTTGCTAACCCCACTTATTCTAATAGCTTTTTTGTAATTCTTTAGGATTTTTACATAGAAATCATGTCATTTGCTAATCAAGACATTCCAGTTGGCCTGGAATGGTGGCTCATGCCTATAATCCTAGCACTCTGGGAGGCTGAGGTGGGAGGATCGCTCAACATCAGGAGTTTGAAACCACCCTGAGCAAGAGCGAGACCCTGTCTCTACTAAAAATAGAAAGAAATTAATTGGCTAACTAAAAATATATAGAAAAAATTAGCCAGGCATGGTGGTGCATGCCTGTAGTCCCAGCTACTCGGGAGACTGAGGCAGAAGGATTGCTTTAGCCCAGGAGTTTGAGGTTGCTGTGAGCTAGGCTGACTCCAAGTCACTCTGGCCCAGGGCAAGAGAGTGAGACTCTTGTCTCAAAATAAATAAATAAATAAAAAGACATTCCTGTTATCAGTAATTTGTGTCTTTTATTTTTGTCAGCCTGGCTACCAGCTTGTGAGTTTTAATAATTGTTCAAAGAATGAGCTTTTGGGTTTATTTATCTCTGTTGCTTTTCTGTTTTCAATTTTATTCATTTCTGCCTTTTTAAAATTTTTTTATTTTAGGAGACAGAGTCTCCCTTTGAAACCCAGGCTGGAATGCAGTGGCACAATCAGAGTCCACTCTAACTTTGAACTCCTGGGCTCACCTGATACTCCTGCCTTAGCCTCCCAAAGTGCAGGGATTACAGGCTTGAGTCACCATGCCTAGCCTCATTCCTGCACTTTATTATTTCCTCATTCCTGCACTTTATTATTTCCTTCCTTGTGCTTGCTTTGAGTTTATTTTGCTCTTTTTTAATGGTTGAAAAAAATTAAAAGAATAATATTTTATGACACATGAAAAATAGGTTTCAGAAACCATAAGTACAGTATTATTGGAGCACAGCCACGCTCATTCATCTGTTATCTATCTTGCTTTCACACTATACCAGCAGAATTGAGTAGTGACATATACCATATGGCCCATAAAGCTTAAAATATTTATCTGACCCTTTGTATAAAAAGTTTGCCAACTTATGGTCTAATTATATTTACCTAGATATTTACCTTATCCTTTGTTCCTTTCTGATATTCCAAGTCTCATTCTGCTTGTGGGAAGGATTTTTAAGTACAAATTCAATTTCTTTAATAGAAATAGGGTTATTCAGGTTATGTATTGTCTTCTAGTTGAACTTTGGTAGTTTATGTCTTTCAAGGAATTAGACTGTTTTATCTAAGTTAACAAATTTATTGCCATAAGTTTGTTTAGAATATTCCTTTTAATGTCTATAGGATCTGGCTGGGCGCGGTGGCTCATGCCTGTAATCCTAGCACTCTGGGAGGCCGAGGCTGGAGGATCACTTGAGCTCAGGAGTTCGAGACCAGCCTGAGCAAGAGTGAGATCCTGTGCTCGCTTCGGCAGCACATATACTAAAATTGGAATGATACAGAGAAGATTAGCATGGCCCCTGCGCAAGGATGACACGCAAATTCGTGAAGCGTTCCATAAAAAAAAAAAAAGTGAGATCCTGTCTCTACTATAAATAGAAAGAAATTAGCTAAACAACTGAAAAAGAAAGAAAGAAATGCCTATAGGATCTGTACTGATTTCCTTTTTTCTCTTTTCTGATAGTCATACTTTGTGATTTCTCTCTTTTTCCTGAGTAGTCTGGTAAGAAGTTTATTGATTTGTATTGAAATTCTCAAGAAAACAGGTTTTGATTTCATTGAATTTCTCTATTTTTTTTGTTTTCAGTTTAATTGATTTTTCCTCTTTTTGTTTTCATTCCACTTACCCTTTGTTAAATCTGCTCTTTAGTTGGAAGCTTAGCTCATTCGTTTGAGACCTTTCTTTGTGTCTAATACAAGCATTAAAGTAGAAATTTCCCTCTAAACATTGATTTAGCTGTATCCCATAAATTTCAGTTATTTTCATTCCATTCCAGGTACTTTTAAATTTCCCTTGTTGTTAGTCTTTAACCCATGGGTTATTTAGAAGTGTGTTTAGTTGCCAAATAGTTGAGGATTTTCCTTATTTTTCTATTATTGATTTCTAATTTTTGATCAGAGAACATACTTTATATGACACGAATTCTCTTAAATTTATTGAGACTTGTTTTATTCTCAGAATATAGTCCATTTGGGTAAATATTCTGTGTGCGGTTGAAAAGAATATTTATTGTGCTGTTGTTTGGTGATGTCTCTAAAATGTCAATTAGGTCAAATTATTCAAGTCTTTTGCCTTACTGATTTTCTGTTTGCTTATTCTTAAAAGAGGAGGGCTGAAATCTCTGACTTTACAATTGTAGATTTGTCCGTTTCTTCAGTTCTATCAGTTTTTGCTTCATGTGTTTTAAACTCTGTTATTAGGAGCATAATCATTTAGGATTGTTATATCCTCTCGATTAATTGACTTCTTAATCATTATATATATTCTTGACTTTGCAGTCTACTTTGATATTAGTATTTTCTCTCCAACTTTTGCTTAGTGTTAGTACAGTATGCAACTTTTGTGCTGTTTTCATATGTTTTATTTCTATATCTTTTATAACCCCACAACATATTATTTTTGCTTTAACAGTAAATTATCTTCTGCGCTTTTAGTTTTAACTTGTTTATGTCTTAACATAGGTTTTGTTTTGTTTTTTAAAAATGAGAAAAATATCTTTTATCTTTTTTTACCCACAGATTTACCATTCCTGGTGCTTTTCAGTTCTTTGTATAGATCTGATTCCTGTTTCAGTATCATTTGCTTTCTGCTTTCAGGCTAATTTTTAAATTTTTTTGTAGAGACAGAATCTTGCTATGTTGCCCAGGCTAATCTTGAGCTCTTGGCCTCAGCTTCCTAACTGGTTTCCCAGCTTTCTCTTCTCCCTGCAGCAGTTCAACCTGCATATTGCCACCAGATTAGTACTCCCAAAATATTACTCTATTACTCCAAAGTATCAATTATGTTCTTTAATAAATTATCAGTTCTTTATCTCCTGGCACTATAGGTCCTTGACAATTTGATCCCAACCTACCTTTCCAACATTAACTTTAACTGTTTACTTTTATTGAATCCTTTACCCCAATTCCATTCTCTGAATTTCTCTTATATTTACCCACCATTCTCTGAATTTCTCTTATATTTACCTTTCTTGTAGTTTTACTCATACTGTTCCCTTTGCATATAGTAGGCCTTTCTGGTTCTTTATGCTTATGCATTTAAATGTTACCCATCTTTCACAACCTAATTTCAGTTCCTTCTCATTGCTTTCTAGTATACACCAACTCATAGTGATTTCTTCTTCCTTTGAATTCCTGTTTAAACTCTACCTATATCATTGGTAGGCAGTAAACTATGTTTGAAATTACTAGGTAATTTGGTATCACTCTATTTACTGCTTTAATTCTATAAAAAATTTTTAAAACTTTCAACTAAATTATTAAAATTCTTGAAGAGAGACCATGTTTTATGCTTTATATATTCCTGATAGGACCATATTATGCTTGCACATAAAAATTCATAAATATTTACTAGTATATTTTAGCTTAGAAATCTGAAGACATGTGCTTCTTGTCTAGGCAGTGTAATAGGTTTCTTCCTTTCTTTTAGACAGTTTGTTTTTGTAGTCTTGTACTGTGACAGAAAAAAGCTGAAGTATCCTGGAGAAAAAGTATGTAGAATCAGTAAAGAAATTTGTATTGCAATATATTTATTTGAGAAAGGAAGCAAAAGACTTTTTACCATTTCTTTTCCCATATCTATTTTTATTTTATTTCAAATACCTTTAGTTATATGAGACAACTGATTATAAATTCTGTTTTTCAGACCTGCTTTCAAATATCATCATGTATGCACCCTTAGTTCTTCAGAGCTGCTCTTCTAAAGTCACAGAAACTTTTGACTATTTGTCTTTTCTGCCCCTTCAGACTGTACAAGGGCTGCTTAAGGCAGTGCAGGTAAGTATTCAGATTCCTAAGTAACTTGCCAAAATTGAGATTTAACTGTCTGATGGAAGTCTGGTACATTTCTTTATAAACATATATCTATAGAATCCTATTCTCTTTATGTCTGAAACATAGAATGTGTGTTAAAAGGGCTATAGCACTGACCTAGACTGTTTTCCAAGTTTACCCTGTCCTCTTAGTACTATTCTCTCTCCTTTGACTCATTTTCAAGTTAGTGAAGTAATTAAAAGGCTCTTAGAAATTTATTGAGTACAACAGATTTACAAAAGCGTTCACAATCAGTTTTACTTTGGTGTTTTAAAGTATACTATTGTCCTTATTATTAAGTGTAATAAACATTGGAACAATAAGTGAAGTGGTAACAGTATTAGGTAGAAATAAGCTAAAGCTAATAAGCAAACTTGTTCTGTTTTTACCTGCTGATTCTTTGTCTTTCAGCCCCTTCTCAAAGTCAGCATGTCAATGAGAGACTCCTTGATACTTGTCCTTCGCAAAGCTATGTTTGCCAGGTATGAAGCATCCCTTGAGATCATAAGAAGGGATGCTTTCTAATGTTGGAAATAAAAATTACCTCTGCAATCTCCTGATACCACCTGTTCACAGTGATCATGCAAATTCCTAACCCAACAGAGCACTTTCATCAAATAAGGCATTGTGCTAAGTGCTTTATGTGTTTGTTTGGTTTTCATTTAGTCTTCAGAGCAACCCCGTGAAGTGAGAATTATTACAATTCCCATTTTACAGATAAGGAAATTTAGGCTTAGAAAAAATAAGTGACTTTCCCAAGGCCAACTAGTATTATAGTTGGTCGTGGAGCTAGGATTCAAAGTCAGGTTTAACATCAGAGCTTATGATCTCAAGTGCTCTGCTATAATCCTCCTAGAATAACCTTTAGGAAATGTTCTAGTGTCAAGTACTCTGAGACCTGAACTGGCAACAGTTCCAAGGTGGGGCGGGGAGCACCTTAGTTAAGAAGAATATACTTAAGAATCTAATTTTAGTGGATGTCAGAATTATGATCCAGTGGCTGATAGACCAAATTAGTTGTGGAGGGGACTGAGTTCTGTTTGGAGCTCAGCCAATGCCTCCCAACCTCTCTTCCTTAATATAAGCTAGGGATGATAATGCCATCTCCTAAAAAATGTTATGAGACAGTAACATGTGAAAAGCATTTGATTTTAATACTTTGAAGATAAGATGCCCAATTAATATCACATTGACCATATTGTAATGTACTCATGGTATCCAGAAGAACAACTAAGCCACATGCTATTAAATCTTTGCTCTAGAATTGACAATTTTTTGTTACTTCTCACCCAGAAGCATGGCTGATAAACTGAGATTGTGTGCTGTAGCATCTATAACATGAATTAATTATTGAGCCTCATTGAAGAGATGAGTCTTTCATTTTTCTGAATGGAGAGTTTACATGGCACCAGGTACTACACTTCTCTATGAAGAAAGGAAACATGTGAAGAGAAGCACTTCTTCAGTCATAGCAAAAATCAGCAATTTTCTTTGCTATTCAGTACTTACAGTTGAATCACCAGCCCATTTTACAGCTTCTCAGCATTCTTATTCTCATTCCTCATAGACCTGAGAGCAGGATGTACTGGTAATTACTTTGAACAGCTGATGCCTTATTTTGGGTATATGAATTCAGTTTGGTTTGCTCTGTGTGCCATTGTTTATACATACTCCATTTTTGTAAGGAACTAACTGGATTTTTCTGATCCAGAGGCGTATTCCTGTGAAATAGTACTGTGTTTGTTAACTTCTGTGTCTATTCCTGAGCTAGCCAGCTTGATGCCCGAAAGTCTGCAGTTGCTGGTTTTTTGCTGCTTCTGAAGAACTTTAAAGTTTTAGGCAGCCTGTCATCCTCTCAGTGCAGTCAATCTATTGGTGTCAGTCAGGTAAGGATTGTTCACATTTACTTGTAGTATTTGCATTGATGCAGGGGTCATTGATATGCAAGCTGTTTTCTTTTATTCCTATTATGTTCGTAGGAATGATCTTGAAACTGAGTCTCATGATGATGATGATGCTGATGTTGATGATATCGGCTAACACTTTGTGGTAGCCACTGTCCTCAGTGTGGCTATTGAACTGAACACTTGATTGGAATGTGGCTAGTACAAATTGAGTTGTGCTGTATGTGTAAAATTCACAATGAATTTTGAAGATTTATTGTAAAATAAAAAATGTAAAATATCTCACTAATAACTTTTTATATTGATTACATGTTGAGGTAATATTTTGTATATGTTGGTGTCAACTGAAGAAAATGATGAGTTTCATAAATTTGGAAAGGAGAACTCTGTTTCTCCTAAAGAGTTGCAGCCTTCAGGGTGGCCATTCTGACAGCATGTACTTCCAGAAAAAGACTAGGGGAACAGGAATTTATGCTGAGTCGGGGTGGACAAATACACATATTTAACAAGTTATAGAAGGAAGCATGAATATTTATGAAAGGAGAAACATGTGTATGCGCAGTTGAGCTTCATGGCCCTTCATGGTCCCGTTACAAAAAATTGCAGCCTTAGCATGGTCGGAGGGTGGAATTTTCGGCCGTCTGGTGTCAAAAGGTGAAACAGAGGACAGGAAAACCCACTCTGCACAGCCTCCATAGTCTAGTCTAAACCACTCTGGTAGGTTGCCTCTTATCAGAAAGGAATGCAGGTCAGTTGTGCCTTAACTGCAAAAGGGAGCTCCAGTAATAGGCAGTTGATTGAAATCATCAGTGCAGCAAGTCTTTCTTTTTTTTAATTCTTTTTTCTTTGTTATTTTCTTTTTTTCTTTTTTTTCTGTTACTTTGACCATCTGTGTACTTGTACAGCAAGTCTTTCTGAAGGCTGATTCTGTTTAACCCATAGGGAAGGCCAGGCGTGATGGCTCACGTCTGTAATCCTAGCACTCTGGGAGGCCAAGGCGGGTGGATTGCTTGAGGTCAGGAGTTCGAAACCAGCCTGAGCAAGAGCGAGACGCTGTCTCTACTAAAAATAGAAAGAAATTAATCAGCCAACTAAAAATATATAGAAAAAATTAGCTGGGCATGGTGGTGCATGCCTGTAGTCCCAGCTACTGAGGAAGCTGAGGCAGGTGGATCGCTTGAGCCCAGAAATTTGAGGTTGCTTTGAGCTAGGCCGATGCCACGGCACTCTAGCCCAAGCAACAGAAAGAGACTCTGTCTTAAAAAAAAAAAAAAAAAAAACGCATAAGGAAAAAAGGCTAATGGTGATTGACAAGACAGGGATATAAACAGATGTGTCTGACCTCCCATCCTGTCATGGCCAAGAACTCAATTTTAAGGTTTCTCTGGAATCCCTTTGGCAAAGGCGGGGGTGGGGGGGTGGGGGGGGCACTCAGTCAATTGAGGTACTTAGGATTTTATTTTGATTTCTCATTGGATTATATAAAATATTAAAATTGACTTCACCTGTTGCTCTTTGCTTTTTTTCATGTGGCTACTAGAAAATTTAAAATTACACACATGGCTTGCATTTGCAGTTTATATATATATTTTTAACAGCACTGTGCTAGACTCTGTGCTAAAGTGCTTTATTTAATTTATTTTTTTGAGACCAAGTCTTGCTCTGTTGCCCTGTCTGGAGTGCAGTGTTATCACCATAGCTCACTGCAACCTCAAACTCCTGAGCTCAAGTGATCTCCTGCCACAGCCTCCTGAGTAGCTGGGACTATAGGCATGAGCCACCATGCCCAGCTTAAAGTGCTTTATGTTCATTATCTCATTTAATCTTCATAATAATCCTCTGAGTCTAGATACTATTATTATCCTTACTTTTTAAAGTGTCAGTTTATTTTGTACATGTATTTCGATTAAACTTTATAATTTGAGAAAACAAAAACTTTTTATAATAATTTGGTAATCTGGGCTTTGTAGCAATAAAATTATCTTCATAATGATATTTAAATGGTGTATATAAGATTTATAAATAGGAAACATGTATTAATATATAACAATTTCATTAGGAATCCTCACTTTATTGCTCTTTTGTCTATAACATATGGCATAGATTAACTATTAGAAACACTGGGTATCATTTGTGTATTATTATTCTCTTTTTAAGGATAAGGAAACTGAGGCTGCGAGAGGTTAAATAACTTGCATAAGGTTGTATAACCAACAAAGGGTAGAACTGGGATTTAGCCTTAAGCAGTATGAACTACCTTACTGCTTGGAGTAAGGATTAGGAGTTCTTTTTTTTTTTTGAGACAGAGTCTCACTTTATGCCCAGGCTAGAGTGAGTGCCGTGGCGTCAGCCTAGCTCACAGCAACCTCAAACTCCTGGGCTCAAGCAATCCTGCTGCCTCAGCCTCCCAAGCAACTGGGACTACAGGCATGCGCCACCATGCCCAGCTAATTTTTTTCTATATATATTAGTTGGCCAATTAATTTCTTTCTGTTTATAGTAGAGATGGGGTCTCGCTCTTGCTCAGGCTGGTCTCGCACTCCTGAGCTCAAATGATCCACCCACCTCGGCCTCCCAGACAGCTAGGATTACAGGCGTGAGCCACCGCGCACGGCCAGATTAGGAGTTCTTAGTCTATAATTGTTGATTGTATTGTGTAGATCAAACAAAGGCTGTCAAATCTTTTGTCATGTCCATTTCTACATTTTTTAAGTTTTTAATTTTTCCCTCTTTTTCTTTCTTTTTTTTTCCACCTTAGCTTCAGTCCTGGCATGTCATATCCATTTCTAAACAAAAGACTGTCCTTTTGTAAACCTCTCTGGAATTTGTGGAAATAAAGAGCTAGATTCTTCTAGCTATTGAAGACATTTAAGAAAGTCTTGGGCCTTTTAAATAAAATCACGTTTATTATGACTACTGGATTCTAGTGGCTGGAAATAATCAGTATGCCTTCCTAAGTAGCTGATATCATCAAGAAAAACTTAAAGAATAGGGAAAAGTTAATTTTGTTAAAATGCTTGAAAATTCTCTTCTTCCAAACCAGAATAAGAGTGACAGTGACACTTATCACTGCATGGTAATGATAGTATCTGCTTCAATCCTGGGTTTTAGCTTGTGGGGAAAGCTAAATTTAAATATCTTTGACCCCAGCCTGAGCAATACAGTGAGACCCTATTTCTACAAAAAATAAAAAAATTATCTGGGTGCCGTGGAACATGCCTGTAGTCCCAGCTACCCCAGAGGCTGAGGCAGGAGGATTGCTTGGGTCCAGGAGTTTGAGGTTACAGTGAGCTATGACATATGATGACACCACAGCACTCTAGCCTAGACAACAAGGGAGAAGCTGTCTCAAAAATAAATAAATAGATTGACTGATTGATTTGTTTGACCAAGAACATAGGCTTGTTTTACTCCTTAATGGAAACTATTTTGGTGAGATAGACATGAACTGGGCTCTCTTCCTTTTAGGTTCACGTGGATGTTCACAGTCGTTACAATTCTGTCTCCAATGAAACTTTTTGCCTTGAGATCATGGATAGTTTGAGGAGATGCTTAGGTCAGCAGGCTGATGTTCGACTCATGCTTTATGAGGTAAGTCACTAGAGTGGAAGTAATGTGGCAGTCACCCAACTAATAAGTCTTTTTATTTTAATAACTTTTTTTCTGATTATAAAAATACAGTAGATATGCTCTTTTTGATGTTGTTAGGACCAGTAGGTAGTGATAGTCAAAAAGTTGTTTAATCTGAGAAATCATAAATAAAAGTTGATGTACCTTAAATATTTTGTTTTAATTTAAAATATTTAAATGTACTAGTAATTTGCCAGTCTTTTCATTTAGGACCAAGTCCTTTGTTTTGTTTTGTTGTATGTTGGAACATCCTCTTATACAAATCATACCCTTAATTTATTGCCTAGACTTTCAAATTTTTGTTTATCTAAAGTGGTATAAAAGCTTTAAGATACTTCAGGTACAATCTTAGTAGAGAAATCTCTTAGATGAGTTCAGTTTTTTCCCTAACTTTTTATAAATGTCTTAATCCTAATTCATCAGAAATTGGTTTTAGAGACTTTTAAGTCTTTCCAAAACACTCCACTTAGTTTTTATAAAAATTTGTTTTTCTTTTTGTACTTTGTTTTCAGCAGTTTACAGAATTTGTGATTATATCACATAATTATAATGACAGTACAGTTAGTGAAAAGATAGGAGAAATGTACCTACTGACATGTGATTAGCATATAACTTACCCAGTGGTAACAGAAGTGTGTTGTCATGGAGGATACACTACTGTTTCTAGCATTTAGTATGCCATGTACTTCATCATACATGTTTCCTAGCAGGAATGGAGAGCTTTAGATAACCTAATAAATTGAGTGGAAGTCATTTCAGACAGCAGCTATTATAAAACCTTCATTTGACATCTTCAAATAACATTTATTGAGCTACAGTAGTTGCCCGGCACTGGTTCTTTCAGGCTTACTGTACATGGAGGATATAAATTTTTTCCACTGCTCATATATACATATTTATGCAAAATTAGAATCATAAGATTTGTATAGCTTCTATCTCTTAACAGTATGTTATAATAATTTTCCCATTAAACATTCTTTGACAAACTACATGATTTTTAATACCAAAGAAAATATTCATTTTGGATATATAGTAATTTAACAGTTTTCTTTATTTTTTGGAACATTTCTACTATTTCTGGTTTTAAGTCTTTTGGCACACCCTGAGAGGCACTGAATTTTTTTAATCATTAAAAAAATCTTTGTTCAACACCCCTTTGTGATAAAATCTCTCAGAAAGTCAGCAAACTGGGATTAGAAGGGAACTTCCTTTGCCTGATAACAGGTGCCTGTGAAAACTATAAATGGTAAAAGAATTAATGCTTTTCTCTATGATCAGGAGTGAGGATATAATTGTTTGTAGCACTTCTGTTCAGCATTGTAGTGGAGATTCTATCCAATGCAAAAAGGCAAGAAAAAGAAATAATGGCATACATATTTAAAAGGAAGAAGTAAAGTCTTGATTTGTGTAGTATAGACAACACCAAAGAATCTACAAAAAACTGAGTTTAGTAAAGTTATGGGATACAAAATCAATAATCATGAAGAATCAATTACAGTTCTATATACTAGCAATGAACAATGAAAAATTAAAGTAATATTTAAAATAGATATAAAATGAAGTACTTAAGGATAAATCTAGTCTCAAATAGATCTATAGATTCAGTGAAATCCTAACTAAAACCCAGAAGTCTTCTTTTATAGGAAAGTTTATTAGAGATTTAGTGCCCAAAGTTTCTGTTGGGGCTGGTCACATAGGCAGATTTTACCTAGCATATACCAAAATTCCAAACTCCTAGAAGAAAAATGATACACGCATACTTTGGAGATATTGTAGGTTTGGTTCCTGACCACTACAATAAACTAAATATCACAGTGAAGTGAGTCACACAAATTTTTTTGGTTACCCAATGCATATAAAAGTTATGTTTATACTATACTGTGGTCTATTAAGTGTTTAATAACATGTCTAAAAAAATTGTACATTAAATTTAAAAATGCTTTATTTACTGGGTGTGGTGGCTCATGCCTGTAATCCTAGCACTTTGGGAGGCTAAGGCGGAAGGATCGTTTGAGCCCAGGAGTTGAAGACCAGCCTGGGCAACATAGTCTAAAAAAATCAAATAAAAAAGTAAAAATGCTTTATTGCTAAAAAATGCTAATGACCATCCAAAGCCTTCAGTGAGTTATAATCTTTTGGCTGATGGAGAATCTTGCCTCTACGTTGATGGCTTCTGGCCAATCAGGGTGGTGGTTGCTGAAGATCGAGTGGCTGTGGCAGTTTCTTAAAATAAGACAACAGTGAAGGTTGCCACATCTGTTCACTCTTCCTTTCATGAAAGATTTCTCTGTAGCATGTGACACTGTTTCATACCATTTTACCCACAGTAGAACTTCTTCCCAAATTGGAGTTGATTGTCTCCAACCCATCTGCTGCTTTATCAATTAAGTTGATATTATTCTAAATGCTTCGTTTTCATTTCAACAGTCTTCACAATATCTTCGCCAGGAGTAAATTCCATCTTAAGAAATCACTTTATTTCCTCCTCCATAAGAAGCAACCCCTCATTCATTCAAGTTTCATTAGGAGATTGCAGCAATTCAGTTATATCTTTGGGCTCCACTTCTAATTCTTTTGCTAATCCCACTACATCTGGAGTTACTTCCTCCACTGATGTCTTGAACCTTTCAAAATCATCCATAAGGGTCAGCATCAACTTCTTCCAGACTTCTGTTAATGTTGATATTTCAACCTCTTCACGTGAATCACGAATGTTTGTAATAGTATTCAGAATGATGAATCTTTTCCAGAAGTGTTTCAATTTACTTTGCCCAGATCCATCTGAGGAATCACTATCTATGGCTGTTATAGATAGTATTATCTATACATTTTATAAAGCTATAGCTTTATAAAATGAATTTATTAAATAATAAGACTTAAAAGTAGAAATTTCTTCTTGATCCATGGGCTGAATAACAGATGTGGTGTTAGGCATAAAAACAACATTAATCTCCATCAGAGCTCTTTGGTGACGAGGTGCATTGTCAATGAGCAGTTATATTTTGAAAGGATTTTTTTTTTTTTTTTTTTGAGAAGTAGGTCTCAACAGTGAGCTTAAAATATTCAGTGAACTGGCTGGGTAAGATGGTTCATGCCTGTAATCCGAGTACTTTGGGAAGCCAAGGTAGGAGGATTGCTTGAGGCTAGGGGTTCAAGACCAGCCTGGGCAACATATTGAAACCCCATCTCTTACAAAAAATTTAAAAAATTAGCTGGGTGTGGTGGTGCACACCTGTAGTCCCAACTATTCAGGAGGCTGAGGCAAGAGGATCGCCTGAGCCTGGAGTTTGAGGTTACAATGAACTATGATGATGCCACTATGCCCTAGCCTGGGCAACAGAGCAAGACCTTCTCTCAAAAAATAAAGGAATATTTTTTCTAAATAATAGGTCTCAACAGTGGGCTAAAAATATTCAGTAAACCATGCTATGAACAGATATGCTGTCATCCAGGCTCTATTGTTCCATTCATACAGTATAGACAGTAGATTTCGCTTAATTCTTAAGGGCCCTAGGATTTGCCAAATGGTAAATAAGCATTGGCCTCAACTTAAATTCACCAGCTGCACTGGCCCCTAACGAGAGAGTCATCTTGTCCTTTGAAGCTTTGAAGCTAAGCATTGACTTCTCCTCTAGCTATGAAAGTCCCAGATAGCATCTTCTTCCAATAGAAGGCTATTTTGCCTACACTGAAAATTTATTGGTTAGCTTAGCCACATTCATCAATTATTTTAGCTAGATCTTCCAGATAACTTGCTGCAGCTTCTATATCAGCACTTCCTGATTCTCCTTGCACTTTTATGTTATGGTGATAGCTTCTTTCCTTAAACCTTGTGAACCAACCTTCACTAGCTTCATACCTTTCTTCTGCAGCTTCCTCCCCTCTCTCAGCCTCATTGAATTGAATTGAAGAGAGTTAGGGCCTTGCTCTGGATTAGGCTTTGGGTTATGGGAATTTTGTGGCTGGTGTGATCTTCTGTCCAGACCACTAAAACTTTCTCCATGTCAGCAATAAGGCTTTCTTATCATTCATGTGTTCACTGGAGTAGCACTTTAAATTTCCTTCAAAAACTTTTTCTTTGCATTCACAACTTGGCTGTTTGGTGCAAGAGGCCTAGCGTTTGGTCTATCTTGCCTTTCTACCTGCCTTCCTCACTAAATTTAATCATTTCTAACTTTTGATTTAAAGTGAGAGACATGCAACCCTTCTTTTCACTTGAACACTTAGAGGCCATTGTCAGGTTATTCACCTAATTTTAATATTATTGTTTCTCAAGGAATAGGAAGGCCCAAGGAGAGTGGGGAAGATGGAGGAAGGGTCAGGGAATGACCCAGAACATATGCAGCATTTAACAATTAAGTTTGTTGTATGATTGTGTGATTCCTGGCTCCCAGAAACAATTACAATAGTAATATCAAAGATCACTGATTACAGATCACCACAACAAATGTAATAATAATAACAAAAAGTGTCCCTGGGAGGTGGCTCACGCCTGTAATCCTAGCTCTCTGGGAGGCCGAGGTGGGCGGATCATTTGAGCTCAGGAGTTCGAAACCAGCCTGAGCAAGAGCAAGACCCCATCTCTACTATAAATAGAAAGAAATTAATTGGCCAACTAATATATATAGAAAAAATTAGCCGGGCATGGTGGCGCATGCCTGTAGTCCCAGCTACTCAGGAGGCTGAGGCAACAGGATTGCTTGAGCCCAGGAGTTTGAGGTTGCTGTGAGCTAGGCTGACGCCACGGCACTCATTCTAGCCTGGGCAACAAAGCGAGACTCTGTCTCAAAAATAAATAAATAAATAAAATAACAAAAAGTTTGAAATACTATGAGAATTATCAAAATGTGACACACAGACAAAATGTGAGCATATGCTCTTGGAAAAATGGTACAGATAGACTTGCTTGATGCAGGGATGCAGCTAACCTTAAATTTGTGGAAGCTGTCAACATTTGCAAAATGCAGTAAAGTGCAATAAAATAAGGTTTGCCTGTATTTGGGATAAAGCACGTTGTTTGTATGGTTTAAGGACAGTGAGCTACTCTTGTCATTTAGGGAAAGCTTTGTGTCAGTGTAGGGAACGAACTGTTCACCAGCCAAGTTTTCAGCCACCAGTTTGCAAGGGCCAGCCTTACAAGCAGGCCTTCTAAGGATAAGCAGTCTCAGACCTCATGTATTAACTATCTATAATCATCCATATGCAAAAAAGAAAGAAAGAATCTTGGCCCTTATTTAGCTCTAAATTAAAATTAACATGAAATGGATTATAGACCTAAACCTATTAATCCTAACAGGTGTTCATTTATTCATCGAAGACTTAGTACATAATTGGCTTATAAAATCACTTTATGTGTTGATACATACACCTTTTGTCATATTTGTTACAAGTGTACGCCAGATTGCCATTTATTTGTGGTTTTTTTTTATTATGATCAACTTAGACCTACAAAAATAATAATTTTTGGTATAATTCTTTTCCTTTGATACATTTATTATTTTTATGTGTAGAGAGTCTATATCCTTCCAGTGAATATTGACTAACAGTTTCTTCTTGGTTTTTTATGCTTTTGGGTTTTTTCCTCTTTTTTCTTTCTTTTTTTCCTTTTCTTTTTTTTTTTTTTTTTTGGAGATAGAGTCTTACTCTGTTGCCCAGGCTAGAGTGCCATAGTGTCAGCCTAGCTCACAGCAACCTCAAACTCTTGGGCTCCAGCAATCCTCCTGCCCCAGCATCCCATGTAGCTGAGACTACAGGCACACTCCACAATGCCCAACTAATTTTTCTTTTTTTTTTTGAGACAGAGTTTCACTTTATTGCCCAGGCTAGAGTGAGTGCCGTGGCGTGGCGTCAGCCTAGCTCACAGCAACCTCAAACTCCTGGGCTCAAGCAATCCTGCTGCCTCAGCCTCCCAAGTAGCTGGAACTACAGGCATGCGCCACCATGCCCGGCTAATTTTTTCTATATATATTAGTTGGCCAATTAATTTCTTTCTATTTATAGTAGAGATGGGGTCTCGCTCTTGCTCAGGCTGGTCTCGAACTCCTGAGCTCAAATGATCCGCCCACCTCGGCCTCCCAGAGAGCTAGGATTACAGGCTTGAGCCACTGCCCTCGGCCCCAACTAATTTTTCTATTTTTAGTAGAGATAGAGTCTCGCTCGCTCAGGCTGGTCTTGAACTCAAGGGATCCTTTGGCCTCGGCCTCTCAGAGTGCTAGGATTACAGGCATGAGCCACTGTGCCTGGCCCCTCTTTTTCTTTTTAAAAAATTTTTAAAATTTAATTTTAACATTTTTAATTTTTTTTTTTTTTTGAAACAGAGTCTCACTTTGTTGCCCAGGCTAGAGTGAGTGCCATGGTGTCAGCCTGGCTCACAGCAACCTCAAACTCCTGGGCTCAAGCGATCCTTCTGCCTCAGCCTCCCGAGTAGCTGGGACTACAGGCATGCGCCACATGCCCGGCTAATATTTTTCTAAATATATTAGTTGGCCAATTAATTTCTTTCTATTTATAGTAGAGATGGGGTCTCGCTCTTGCTCCGGTTGGTTTCGAACTCCTGAGCTCAAACGATCCGCCCGCCTCAGCCTCCCAGAGAGCTAGGATTACAGGAATGAGCCACCGTGCCCGGCCCAACATTTTCAATTTTTATTATGTTAAGCCAGTTAAATTTAGCAGTGGGGGGCTATCTACCAACTTAAGTGACACTAATATTGATAAGTTCTGATAACCCATTGCCATTAGACCAGCATATGCTTTTGTTTTTTATGTTTAGCAACTTAATTCACCTGGAATTTGTTTTAATATTATATATAAAGAACTAATTTTTCCCCAGATTAACCAGTTATTCAGACATTATTGTTTTCTTTATATGTACTAAGTGTATTTCTGTTTGTATGATATTTCTTTATTTCACCTATAGATTTTTATGCCAAGACCAAGTGTCTTTTTATCATTATACATTTTTAAAATGTTTTAATACCTGTTAGGACTAATCTTCCTTTGTTTCTTTAAACAATTTTGTCAATTTTCATTTGCTTTTTCCCTTGGATGAACTGTACAAACTCTTTTCCACAGAAAGAAAGTTCCCCTAGGATTTTAATTTGAGCAATTTTTAACTAAGACTAGGAAATTTGGGATGGGAAAAAATATCATGGTCATTCACATTAGGGTGGTTAGGGCCAGGAGGCACTTTTGAATCACTGGAAACTAAATGGGAAGAATGTTCTAAAAGGAAAGGCTGCTAATAAAGGATGAAATAAAAGAAAAGAGGCCTAGCACATCCCTGACTAACGAGGCAAAGTACTCCAAAGCCAGAGCTACCCGTTACTTAAATATTGTGAGGATTGTGGTCAGATTGTTGATTCAGTTCTCTGTGTCTGGAGATCTCTTTTTAGCTTAGGCAAATAATCTAAACTTTCTAAATTGTTTCTCTCTCGATAGCTAAAGAAGTTTTCATCTTTATCAAAGAACCAAGAGTAAGATAAAGAAAGTGTTATTTTAAAGTTATAATGGTCCAAATCACAGTATCTTTGTTAAAGAACTTATTTCTTTTCTATTTGATTCCTCTTAGGGATTCTATGATGTTCTTCGAAGGAACTCTCAGCTGGCTAATTCAATCATGCAGACTCTGCTTTCACAGGTAAAATACATGTTTGTGGATATATGGATAATGAGGCATTGAGAAGCAATTGAAGTTTTCAGACCTTTCAAAATATAAAAATAATTCTCAACTATTAATAGTACACTGGCACATTGTGAATATACTGGGGGTATGTGATGCCATTCTGGGTGTCTTTATTTTGGCCACCACTTATGTACCTGCCATATTGCCATCATCCGATAGCTATCCCTGTGAGTTAACAGTCATTCTAAATTAGAAGGACATTTTTTAGAACCATTTGTATAAAGTTCTGATCAGCAGTTATGTTTTATTTCTGAAAGTAAAAAGAGATCTTGTTGGGGAAAAATGATTG
>VSMD01125592.1:0-27165 GCA_008750895.1 Mirza zaza | reverse complement strand
CAGGCATGTAGTAGGTAATAATTCAACAAATGGCAGGTGTCAATATTAAAATTAATCATTTTAATAGACAACTGATGCACAGCTCAGACCAAAACATCTTCCTTCGTCTTGGCTGCTACACTTCCATGTGATAATACCCTCAAGGGTAGAGAGACACTATTTTCATTCCTATAATTTTGATTTAGTTGTTGAAGGAAACTGTATTTCATTTGAACTACTTTATCAGTATCAAATCCTATTTTAAAAGCAATTGTTGAGAATTTGAATAGAGAATAAACTTATACTGTCTTTGATCAAACAAGCTGCTGTAATCAGAATGAGTGCTCTGCAATGATCAAGCTATTTATTTTTCAGAGTTTCCAATTCTTTGAAGCCTAAAATGGTTTAATTCTATCCACCAAGCAATTAATATATTCTACTAAACAAATCAGAGCTGGAGAACCAAATTAACACCTTTCAAGAGTGATATATCAGCGCAGGTTTCTACAGAATGCTTTATGACCCTTCCACCTAATTTAATGGATAAATTCTGAGCATCAGAATGTCCCAGCATGGCTTGAATTCTTTCAGAGACTAAAAAAAATATACTTTCATATGAAGAGTAATTTCTCAGTAAAAAAACAAAATTCCTCTACAATATATGCATTCTTCTTTCAAACCCCTTACCTTTACCCCAAAGCTGGACTAGAACTCTTTGCATTAACCCAGACTGAATTCAGTTAAGAAGAGGATGTTCTGTGCAAATGGGTAAGAGCTGAGAAAAATGCACACTCAACCTCTGTCCAGCCTCACAAGACAGATGAATCGCGTTTCAGGACTGTAGGCTGCTCAGATGTGACTGCCCCTCGCTGGCCTTCAGTTGGGGGCAACTGATCAGCCTTTCTACACATCCTGTGGAAGGATACACCACCACCCAAAACCTCAACCGGACTGTAGGCTGCTCAGATGTGACTGCCCCTCGCTGGCCTTCAGCTGGGGGCAACTGATCGGCCTTTCTACACATCCTGTGGAAGGATACACCACCACCCAAAACCTCAACCGCACCTCCACCATACCAAAGTGTGCAGACTTATTGTTACTTTCTCCCACACCTCCACTCCCTGCTCCCCAGAGATTTGAAGTTCTTTGGAGAGATGGGCAAGGAAAATTGCCTTTGTCCCCCGAAACTATCTCCAATATTCACTTTAACCTGACTTTAGGAACTAAAGTGCAAATGAATGAGCTTACCCAGAAATGCCCTAGATCTGATTCATGAAACAGAAACTGGAAGTAATTATTAGATAGTACTGCTAGACAGTGGGAAAATCTAAACTGTCCCATGGACAACTTCTTTCCCTAAAAATAGAGAGGTTCCAAGGCGGTACCTTTCCCTTCCCCGACCCCTCCTCTATATACCAGGTATATCCACCTGGTAAGGAGACTGGCTGAAGGCCAGTGTCTGTAATCCTACCACTTTGGGAGGGCAAGACAGGAGGATCACTTGAGGTCGGGAGTTTGAGACCAACCTAAGAAGCACAGCAAGACCCCATCTCTACAAAAAATTAAAGATTACCCAGGGGATCACTTGAACCCAGGAGTTTGAGGTTGCAGTGAGCAATGATGGCACAACTGCACTCTAGCCCAGGCAACAGAGCAAGACACCGTCTCTAAAACAAAAAAAAAAAAAAAGAGAGAGAGAGAGAAGCAGGAAGCTTCTGTATTTTCTCTAGACTAGGACTGAGGGGATGCCTTTGTCTTAAAAAGTAAGGAGAGAAATAAGAAAGAGAGTAAAGAAAGAAATATTATTAATATTATTGTTGTTGTTGTTGTTATTGTGCCAGAACCCGGGCCTTAGCGACAGAAGTTCCCTGACAGTTGCAGCTCCCCAGCTTTGTTAATACTTCCATCCTGCCTATGTATCAGATATATAATCAGCAAAACAGGAGCCTCACTCTGACATAATCAGAATTCATTTACTTTAAATGCCTTACATTGAATTGGGCTGGAGGAAGCCCTGGAACTAAATAAATCGATACCTATAATAAACAGTATTACCTAGTAATATTATAGAATTAACATTGTCATGGAGAAAATAAGGTAAAGAGATAAAGTGAGGCCAGGCCCGGTGGCTCATGCCTGTAATCCTAGCACTCTGAGAGGCCAAGGCGGACGGATTGCTCAAGGTCAGGAGTTCAAAACCAGCCTGAGCAAGAGCAAGACCCCATCTCTACTATAAATAAAAAAAAGAAATTAATTGGCCAACTAATATATATAGAAAAAATTAGCAGAGCATGGTGGCGCATGCCTGTAGTCCCAGCTACTCAGGAGGCTGAGGCAGAAGGATTGCCTGAGCCCAGGAGTTTGAGGTTGCTGTGAGCTAAGCTGACACCATGGCACTCTAACCAGGGCAACAAGAGTGTGACTCTGTCTCAAAAAAAAAAAAAAAAAAAAAGAGGTAAAATGATATTTCTCCCATTAAATAATTGGGCAGACAAATGCTAAAAGGAAAAAAGAGGTGTTCTACTATGATCCACCATTCATGAACCCCTCCATGGTAATTTATATTATTGTATTTAATTTTCACAACAACTCAATAAAGAATATACTATCCCACCATCACAAATGAGAAAACTGAGGCTTAGAAAATTAGAGTAGCTTGCCTGTGATTGTTCAGTTAGTAAGGATTGGAGCTGGAACTTAAATACAGTTCATTTGCCTCAAAAGCCTGTCTCCCCAGCCTCTGGCTCATGGCAGGCCCAGCAGGTGTCAAGCCAAGTTACCTAATATCAGACTAAACTACATTCCAGTAAACTATATTGTTGCAAACTTTGCCTATCCCTTTCTACAAAAGAAAACAAACTGAATGCAAAACACAGCATGAAAATGGTTTCATCTAACTCAATATGTGCATATTCAAAAACCAACTGTAAAAATTTTGAGCTACATCAGGCACCTATGAAAGAGGAGCTAAAAACCTATATTCCTTTTGCAAACAAAACAGAAATCACAGACATGAAGCAGAATAATACAAAATGTGAAGTTTTGTCTACCACTGGAATACTTGTACAAGTGCTCATATTAAATTTGAGACGGAAGTATGTAGATAACAAGGATAGAAGATCTATGAGTCTTCCCTAGGTTTGATCATGTTAAATGAGGTATTTGTATACACATATGCACATGTAAGTATATGCATCTATATTCTTAAATTTTTCTATAGGATTCATCTAACCTATAACTCCATAAACATATTTATAAATATATTAATAATTAAATTCTTCACCCTGCCACTACTAATGGAATATTTGTCGGAATTTTATTTCTTCAAATTAAATGGCTTCATTTATCCTTTCCTCCTTCTACCTCTTCGCCACATATTTACTTTGGCTGTGTGGACAGTTTGGCAACAATCACAGGAATGAATGTGATTCTAATGGGCACGAGAGAAAACCACGCAGTATTATACCAAACCTACCTTAGGACAAGCCCATGAAAAAGAAACTAAATGCATGGTAGGTAGAGAGAAGACTCCTAAAGAGCCAGCCCATCAGCCTTTCCAAACAAACCCAGTCTCAGAAGCGAAGTCGTCATGAGAACCATTCATTCAAGGACCACCGTGTGCTTGGCGCTAGGCTAGGTTCTGAGGACACAGTGCCCACCTAAACGAGGAGATGGTAGGCCGGTCAGGAGAGAGACATGGAGACCAGCAGTTACAGAGCCATTGGATCGGGGCTGCAATGGCAGTACACACAAGACACAGTGCCCATGGAAGTGTACGCACCCTTGAATAAAAGAACAGTCTTATTCTGGTGTGTGAACATATGCCACATATAAATACTTGCTGACATGAAGTACCGATGACAAAAGGTCATGTCTAGACCTAATAAAAACTATTTTTAATCTCACTTACTCCATAGGATATACCTGGACCGTTTTTTCTGGTATTGCATCCTAGTGAGCCTTTGCTCACCAGTCTTCCCATCAGCTCCAGCTTGCGGATCACTACCATCCTGTGCCCCACAATTTTTAATCTCATTTTCCACCTTTAGTTTCCAAACCAGCATGGACTTTGTCACACGCCTCCAGTTTGGGTTGAAGGTCATCACCTGGTCATTTATATTGCTGTGTTCTCAATATAATACAGACATATGGCTAATGTGTCTTTAATCGTGTTATTTTGTTGTGCTCTGTTGCCATCGCATCTCCTGAATTTTCTTCAGCCAATTACTGTCGAGTGCATTTAATTTCTTCTATTTCATTTTAGCCCATTGCCAATATTCTCCTCCCCACAGAGTCAGTATTCTGCTGGAGAAATACTAGGCTTTTATATTACACTAATACGAAGATTCATTCTATGATACTTTCTTGAAAGTGAAGCTATTCTCTTCTGGAAAGACCATGCAGCCATTGTAATAGCTGATTTCTTTTAGCCTTTCAGTGGATGGCCACATTCTTTATTCAGTATGTCACTGTTTCCACGTTACACTTAATTAGATGATGACGTGTAGAGTCCCACTGTATTCTGATAAAATAGGTTGAATTACTCTAGATGTCAACAACAAAGGTCAGAGCCCCCAGACAATGACATTTACTCACCTTCCAGTCAATAAAAAACACACCTGCAATCTTAGTAGAAAGATATTAAAGTGTAAGAAAAACATGTAAAATCTCTATACAACTATGAAAGAAATGCTTTTCCCCTGAATGCACTATATTTACTATAGTTTCAACAGTTTCCTCTTTTCATCAGAAAATAGTGGAAGAATCATTTATAATATTCATAGCCTAAAAACACCATGAGTATACTTAAGAGTATAGGATATTTTCCTGATTTCTTACATTATAGTTTTGGTTTTTTGTTTGTTTGTTTTTGAGACAGTGTCTCACTCGGTCACCTTGATTAGAGTGCAGTGGCATCATCATAGTTCACTGCAACCTCAAACTCCTGGGCTCAAGGGATCCTCCTGCCTCAGCCTCCCGAGTAGTTGGGACTACAGGCATGCACCACAATGCCCAGATAATTTTTCTATTTTTAATGGAAACAGGATCTCACTCTTGCTCAGGCTTATCTCAAACTCCTGAGCTCAAGTGATCCTCCCACCTTGGACTCCCAGAGTGCTAGGATTATAGGCACGAGTCACTGTGCCCAGCCAGTTTTGTTTTGTTTTGTTTTGTTTTGTTTTGTTTTTTTACCATAAAAACTGAGCAGTTTACTTCCTACCTTCAGGACACAATTAACTTTCTTTGTATTTCTTTATATTTTTTAACACCTTGTTTCCACAAGTTTCAAGAGTTGGTTTTAAGACAGAATTTGCAATTTGCAACTTTTAGGTTAGATTACATCTGTATTTTTAGTGCAAATACTTAATGTACCAAGAAGTGAAATTTCTTTAAATTCTATATAACAGCTTAGTCCAGATCACTATTTTTATAATTTTAGCTATTTAAAGAAAACATTACCAATTAAAAAAAAAAGCAGCACATTTCATTATGGAATTTGTAGTGCATCAATACCAAATTTCTCCACAAAGATTTTTCAAAGGTGTGTAGGCACCAAATTTCTCTGCAAAGATTTTAAAGAGGATATTAGAAGTGGACTTAGAATGCTGGGTGGCAGCTGGTCTGACATGACAGACTTGTACAAATGTGCCAACAAAGCCCTTATGGTTTATTGGGTAATTAGGGGAAGTGGCTTTGGTGCCAGCCAATCAGATTCCTGGGCAGCTACTTCTAAACCCACTTACTCTTAAAGTAGATCATTAAAAATGCACTTTGGTGGAGAAGCTTTGCTCCTACTCGACATAAACAGTCTATTTGCAAAGTTAGTCATTTGGTCAAAATGCAGCACATCAGTGCTGGTACAGTGAACAACCACCTCTATATTACACAAACATCTTCCATTAAAGGCATTTCAGAGTGAAGCTTTCGAACGTGAAAGGAACGAATAGGGCTGCTACAGGCATGCGCCCATCCATTCCCATCCATAAAACCACATATTGACACACAAAAGTGAGTTCATTTCATTTGTTTGCAGGGTTCTGAAAATTTCACTCCAGAGCTTATGTGTACAGTACAAACTGAAGCACATCTTTTAAATGCCAAACAGAGGACAAATTTTTTAACTTGAAAAGACAAATCTTAATTCCTAGAAGCTGGTTAAGTCCATCTCCTCCTACCAAACAAACAAGTGATAACTAAAAAGCTTTCCGAAAAATCGCTTAAGAAGATTAGGATTTTTTTTCTTAAAAACATGGAGGTAAATATTATTAAATATGCAGTTGTCTATCATGCGAAAACCTCACAAGCCAAGTTGGCTCCAAATGCTGTCTTGGGGAAAAGAGGATTAGAACATGTTAAGAAAACCATGAAGAATGTACCCTAGGTCTTGGAAACTTTTAAAGCTACTGCAGTGTTGACATGGATTTTATCTTTATTTTCTAATATGACATTCACCTTAATTCCCAGAAGACTATGGCTATCTAATCCTGGAAGTCAAGCTTCTCAACCAAAACTTTTAGTCCCCAGAGGAAGTATAGGCACCAAGGACTAGGAAGTTCTGCCAACAAATTCTGGCTCAACCAGGAGCAAGGTTCAAAATATTTACTAATTACCTGGCATTGGCAATGACTCATCAGAATGTACTTCCAGATGCCACTGCACTAGGGCAGGGTTGGAGAAGCCCCTTTGTAGGGAATTCCAAGGGAGGGGCTAAATAAACTAAGGCAGCAGGGGGTACACAGGGTCTTAAGAAAGGGGCCATTTACTGATCAGTTCAGATATATTTCAGTATCTTAGCAACTAGTTCAAACATACCTGTGCATACTGGCTGCACATCAGCCTTGCAGCTCTCTATATGAAAACATCTACAACATGGGGGCTAGACTCAGAGAAGAAGCACTTAAAAAGAGACCAGTGACTTGTATTGACACGTAGATGCTGATCAAATGCACCTGAGGTCCTCTGAAAACACAGGAAGGACGGTGGGAGGGTAAAGAAGGATGAGAAGAGTTCAGGAATAGCCATAACCTATCAAAACAATGAAAGGATTTAGCACTGCAGACTGTAAAAAAAGGGAAGCAATAGTGGCTAGCAGGGAAATCTTAGCCAAGAAGGGCCTCAAAGAGGTAAAAGTTGGCCTTTTCTCGTGCTGACAAGAATAACAAGTGTGCAGTCCACTGGGAGCAATGAGGTAGGCACTGGTTTCCATCAGCATCCTAAATCCAATTTGAAACCATCATTCCATCTTCAAAGTAACAGATGAAAAAGTTTACACTGAAGATAAAGCACCTCAAGTTGAATCACATCATCACCCTGGGGCTGATGAGGCACTGCGTGGGTTTTCTATTACGTTTCCACAGACTGAGCATCTGTCTTGGAGGGAGCTCATTCAGCCTCGGCCAGGAGCTTTCACACGCAGGCAGACTCATCACCACCTGAGAGCACTGAACGGAAAGATACAACGAGGAGACAAGGCAGAGCGTTGGGAAAGAGTTTTAACTCATAAAAGCTTATCCAGAACAAGAAAAAACACCCAGATGAAGCAGCATGAGAAAGTACCTATACGGCCCTAGCAAGCAGGTTCTTTTAAAAGATGAGCCCTCACACCATGGCTGGGAGGAAAGTGACCTTCCACTCTCTGAAGCGGAGCCAGGTACCAACAGGTGACTGGCATTAAAAGCATCAAACACTCTATCACTAAGGCCAAAGAAAATTCATGTACTTCTATTTTCACACAATAAGCATCCATAAATGTTGACCAAAATAGCGAGAGGGTTAATACATTCAGGATGATTCGTTGTGTTATTCTGAAGATAGGGAGTTATGACTTAAAAATCCCTGCCCTGAAAACGGTGATGAGGGTGAGATCTGGAGATGATGGAGCAGGCAGAGAGTAAATGCGAACCGTGGCCATCTTACTTCAAGAAACCCTTAGGTAAGACTCATAGGATCCCAGAACTCAATGGATTGAACTTGGGACATCTTACAGCATGCCCTAGTATATATCAGTCTCTTCCATTTTGATGTGTCAGCCTTTCTTTTGGGCTCTTCTGCAAGGAAGCAACAATTGGAAACTACTACCATCTCCAAAATAGTTTCCCCACGACCTCACCACAAATAAGAAAATTAAATCCTGTATCTTAGTTCTTCCCCAAGGAGATCTAAAGAAGATCGGTGAATCAAAGACATAACAATTTGGAACAAGCGTTAGTTAAACCTGTGCCCTCTTTCTTTATGGAAAATTGATACACAAGCTTCCAGATGTTAAGTTCTGAAGTGTTTTTGCAAATAGTGTGGATATAGAAGGAAATCTGTTGGGTTCTCTTGCCCGCCCTTAAAGCTTTGCTTCCAGCCATTCGATCACAATGGGTCTCCTTGAGATGCTGATAAATGTCTCTCAAAGCAGTGGAACAGTGCATTTCACAGAAAGCCTCTCCCTGGAAGGCAGAGCTCCTTGGAATGGTACCACATTGGCCAGAAACTCTCATTTCCTGCAGTGCAGCATCCATCCAAGAAATACTCTCTCCAGGACCAATATTGCCAAGAATAATACAGACAAACATGTTGGCATTCACAAACTTTGAAGGTAGCCCAGAAATCAAGATGCTCAGCCCACTTGCAGCAGAGAAAGACATGTGCCTCCTCTTCTTTGTCTGGATTACTCACCACATACCTGAGAGGTTTAGCTAGCCTACTACTAACAAACAACAGCCAGCTCAAGGAATGATACGTTCTTTGAAAAAAGCAGCTTATACTCAAGAATTGGAGACTTGGGCAAAATCTCATTCTACTTAGATCAGTACCTTCCAACGATGCTGGTCTAGATCCCGTCAGTGTCTCTATTCTCTATTTGTAACTGGAGTTAGACACTAAAGGAAAGGATCCCCAATAAATCAGCTAAAACTAATTAATTTCCTTCAATCTAGATCCAATAGAGTTCACACGTTTAATAAAGCTGACTTGAAGTTGTTTTCACCAACCTTTCAAATGCTCTTGTGCTGGAGAGAGAGGAGGTATGACCAGAGGTGACTGTCATGGTCCTCTTCCTGAACCTCCATCCCTCAGCCTTTTCAACAAGGGAAGAACAGTGCACAGAAGCTACAGGAGATTTAAATGTTGACAAGCACTGTTATATATATGCTTTTCAATTTAACGGCAGAAAATCCTAGTCAGATCTTTCTAAACCCTTTCCACACTTTTCAGTAACTACCAACCCCCCAATATCCTGGTGATCTCATTAGTGCCCATGGCCTCTTCTGGTTAGAACAACTCATTATTATAAAAAGAGGGACTACTCTCTGAAAAGGAGAGTTTTATTTCAGAACAAATTTATCTTTTAATCTTAGATAGTCCCTAAATTCTAAGTGTTTTGGGACATTGGACTAATAATTAGCTTATGAACCTTTTAGTGACTGAGTTAATACAATTTCATAAATGATAAACATATATTCAAGAAACAGTTTTCTTCCCTGCACTAATCTAGACAACTATATTCCCTACATTTGATAAGCAAAATTTATAGATATTTTATAGCAAGATTTGAGTTGAAGAAGAAAATTGGCAAACACCCTGGAAAAAAAATAATAGTGTTAGATATTGGAATCACAAGGCCATCAAGAAAGGCAGTGGAAAATTAAGAAAGATGGGCAAGGAGAAAATATCTAAATGCCTTTTAAATGAGATTTGAAAAAGAGATGGAGAAGCAATGAGGTGTAAAAGCTAAGACAAAGGCATACTTTCAGAATTCCGGATAAACAAGCAGACATCATTCACACGCAGTGAGCTGGTGACGCAGAAAGGCCACCAGACCTCGGAAGGAGCAATACTTCCACCTCGCACGTTCATTATGGGAGGAAGTCTAGTCCTTGTATGGCATGCAGCTAGTTAGATTTCTAGTTTTCCATCTCACTGCTCTAAGGAATCATTTATGTTGGCTCAAGCCACCAGAGACTAATGGATATTCCCCACTCCATAAACCAGCGGCCACATTCCCGTGTTTCTATGCAGAGACTGGGGACCTGTAGGTAAGATTTCTACATAACTAAAACTATCGTTCACTATCAACACTGAGGGTGATACGCTCCCATGTGTAAACCAAGTAGATTTGTGTATGTCTAAAGTGCTGGTCACCTTAATACTTTGGCAAATATTTATCTGTTCTGGTAGTGAGCTTAGTACAAAGCTGCACCAAGAATGAGAAAGAAAGTCCAAGCTGCAATGGGATGAATTCCTGTGGGACAGTAAATTTAAGAAAATTGGCTTTGACCTTTAGGTCTGCTAGGGTTCATAAAGCAGAGAAGTGTAACTGGCTTCCCAGGATCCAGATCTGATTAGATAGTTGAAGAGATTGTTGGTGGCCCCTTCTTCGTACCAGAAATGTCAGCTTTCAACCTTCTTACTATTCATCAGTACCTACATCAAGGAAATTTTTTATTAATACTGAGACTTTATCTTATAAAAATTTAAAGTAGCACCAAAAGAATAGGCAGAGGAAAAAAGGCAAAACAATCAGTTTATTTTTCTCGTGTTCAAAAAACTCTAAAATAATATTGAAATTATAGACAACTTTTCTTTTGATGGACTAAAAAGTTTAATCACTGATTAAAGCTGAGATATCATATTCAACCTGAGATACCAGTCACTCAGTGACACCACCTTCTACCTAATAAGCCTGTCACAGTTTAAAAAAAAGAAGAAAATCAAATCTTACTATTTTGAATTAAATCTCAGGCCCCATAAAATTAGCACCAGAATAAAAGGAATTGTTGGTAATTCTAGCTTCATCTTGATAAAGTTCAGATTTGTATCCTTGTAGCTTTTTTTGGTTTATATGTTTGCTTATGTTTTGTTGTGTGTGTGTTTGATTGTCTAATGAGTTTAGAAAATTCAAGGATGATGCAGGCTGGAAATTTTGCTCTGTAGCCTAGAACCTAGAGTTTGGCCTACCTAAATTTATTTGGCAAAGCTAAAAGTCCAGTTGTTGTAACATGCTTACATACTCAAGCTACTCTTGTAGAAATTTTCAATTCAAGAATAGAAAGTTAATCTCAAGTGAAAGCATTTAACTCATCTACTATACAGCAAACCTGAGTGCTGCTATAAAATAATACAAATCTATCCTATTCCTGTGCCTGAATCAATATGAAGGGAGTTAGATCTGCCTGAGCAAGGACCCCCTGAAATTCATGAAGAGTCACTACCCAGCACTGTGGAGAAATCACCATTGTTTTCGGTGATAGGTGCAAGTGACAGATGGCACTTAACTTTTCTCTTTTTAATAAAATCCTTTGTGAACAAGGGTGGTCATCATTTTAAAAAGAACCTAATGCCTCCTTTTATTGTTTTTCTTCCTTAAGATAATAAATGACAACTTCACTTTTTATCCCCTCTCTAGTTCTTAAAGAAAGTTGCAAGATGGAAACCATGAGAATAAAATCTTCATGGTAGCTGTGAAAAAACATCAGTCTACCAGTCACTGGAAGGAACAGAATGTGTTTGGAGCTTTCTCAAAAATCCCATTCCCAGAGAATTGTCACCATTTTACCTTCTGAGAGTTCACAGGAAAGCTCTACTCTCAGAGCTTGTCTTTATTTGACAGTGACTTAGAGCTCATTCTGTGCAAACAGCCCTTTCTACAAGGCATTTGTCAAAAACAATCAATGGCAATTGTTTAACATTGTTGCTGCCTGGAGCAGTATTACCACTGGGACTGACAAGAGGCTGACCAAAAACTTAAAAGGAAAAACCGGGGAATGAGATGTCCATACAGGCTTTGCAAAGCTCTGAGATGTTCCTTGGAATCAAGAAAGCCATGTGTATGAGCAGGGTTGTGAGCATAACCAGGAATAGTGCACATCCCAGAAAAGACCTAAGAAGCCATACTCTCTCAGCCCTGCCTGACCTTGAGGCTGTGCTCAAGCAGAAAGTGAAGGCTAAGGCAGACTGTACCTAACCCGCCGTAGCACTGAAGGATGCCCCAACACACACAGAGTCCCTGGGCCAAGGCTGAGAGCCTTGTTGGCTCAAGGCATTTAAGGAAATCTCCATCCAGTCACTAAGCTAACCAAGCAGAGAATTCAGTGGCTACATACAACTTCACAGACTTTACATAATTAGTCCAGGAGTGTCACCTAATAAACAAACAAACAGTAACAATAAAAACTCAAGGGTTGGGGAGAGGGGAGGAATGTGATTTCCAGAGTTGCCACATTATATTATTTAAATTTCCAGATTTTGACAACATAAACTGTAAGATAAGGAAAGAATGGGGAAAGAATGACTTATACATAGAAAAAACTTCAGTAATAGAAACTGTCCCTAAGGAAGCCCAGATGTTGGACTTAATAGATAAAGACTTTAAAATAGAGAGATCTTCCTGGATTTTCTGAGTGGGCCCAATGTAATCACAAGAGTCTTAAACGTGGATGGCAGAGTGATGCGATGTGAGAGGAACTCAACCCCTGTTATTGGTTTTGAAGATAGAGGAAAGAGGCCAAAAGTCAAGGAATGTGGGCAGCCTCTAAAAGATGGAAAAGATAGGAGGCCAAGGTGGGCAGATTGCTCGAGGTCAGGAGTTCAAAACCAGCCTGAGCAAGAGCGAGACCGTCTCTACTATAAATAGAAAGAAATCGGCCGGGCACTGTGGCTCACGCCTGTAATCCTAGCACTCTGGGAGGCCGAGGCGGGTGGATTGCTCAAGGTCAGGAGTTCAAAACCACCCTGAGCAAGAGTGAGACCCTGTCTCTACTATAAATAGAAAGAAATTAATTGGCCAACTAATATATAGAGAAAAAAATTAGCTAGGCATGGTGGTGCATGCCTGTAGTCCCAGCTACTCGGGAGGCTGAGGCAGAAGGATTGCTTGAGCCCAGGAGTTTGAGGTTGCTGTGAGCTAGGCTGACACCACGGCACTCACTCTAGCCTGGGCAACAGAGACTGTCTCAAAAAAAAAAAAAAAAAAAAAAATTAAAAAAAAAAAAGAAAGAAATTGGCCAGCTAATATATATAGAAACAATTAGCCGGGTATGGTGGCTCATGCCTGTAGTCCCAGCTACTCGGGAGGCTGAGACAGAGGATTACTTAAACCCAGGAGTTTGAGGTTACTGAGCTAGGCTGACGCCACGGCACTCACTCTAGCTGGGCAACAAAATGAAACTCTGACTCAAAATAGATAAATAAATAAAAAAATAAAAGATGGAAAGGACAAAGAAACACACTCTCCCATAAACCTTGTCAGGCTACCGACATCTGACTGTAGCCCAGGGAGATCTGTATCAGACTTGTAACCTTCAGAATGGCAGATGACAGATTTGTATTGTTCTATAGTGCCAAGTTTGTGGTAACCTGTTACAGCACCAATAGAAAACCAATTACAAATAAGCCAGGCACAGAAAGACAAATGCCTCTCATTCTCCCTCATATGGGGGAGCTTAAAAAGTTGATCCCATAAAGGTAGAGAGTAGGATGGTGGTTATCAGACACTGGGGAGGGTACAGCTGATGGGAGAAGGAAGAGAGGGTGGTTAATGAGTACAAGAAAATAGTTAAATATAAGTTCTAGTGTTCACTAGTACAGTAGGGTGACTATAAGTAGCAACAACATATTGTATATTTCAAAATAGCTAGAAGATATTTGAAATGTTCCCAACACAAAGAAATGACAAATGTTCAAAATGATGAGTAGCCTAACTACTGTGATTTGATCATTGCACATGGAATGCATGTATCAAAATATCACATGTACCCCATAAATATGTATAACTATTATGTACCTATAAAAAATTTTAAGTAAAAAAAGGTAAAATTAATTTTAATAATATATCTTGTTTTATTCAACAAATCTAAAATATTATCATTTCAATAAGTAATCAATATAAAAATGATTAAAGAGAAATCTTACATTGCAATAAAAAAACCAAGCTGCAGATACTGGAAATGAGAATGGGGTGCTGATGTAACAAGTAACTGAAAATGTGGAAGTGACTTTTGAGTTGGGCAGTAAGCAGAAGCTGGGAAAATTTTTGAGGGGCATGATAGAAAAATCTTAGATTGCCTTGAACAGACTATTCGTAGAAATATGAATATTAATGACTCTGCTAGAAGCCTCAGAAGGAAATAAAGAATCATAGTAAAGAAAACATATATCGCCTTAGAAAGTACCTAAATTATCACTAACAGAGAGCTGGTAGATTGAGGGGAAAAACTGTTAAGCTAAAAGGAACCAGAACTTGGTGGTTTGGGGAATTCTCAGCCTTTCCATATTGCAAAAGATAGTAAAATTTAAGATAGTCACTGTCAGGAGAGAAAAACCTGAGAACATGGATGTACAGTTTTGTGCTAACACCTTAGAACAAACAAAAGGTCAGAGTATTTGTCATATGTCACAGAAAATGCTCTTTAAAGATACTAAATTCATGACTAATAAATCCCTTCTGGCATCTCAGAAGAAAACAAAAATGGGATTATCTAAGAAAGATTTTGGAGGGCCCTCTTGTCTAATGGAGTGAATCCTCAGTGGGTAAGACAGGTGTTGCAGACATACAAGGACCTTGAAGATCCTTAAGGATCAATATCAACAGAAACACTGCCATGTTGGACCCAAAAGGACAAATACAGGGTGTTCTTGAAGTCCCCATACATAGGAAAAATTAACAAAGTCATATTACATTTTATATTATATTATGTTTTTAATTTCTTTGTTTTATTCCCATTTTCCCTATGTATGGTGGCTTTGGGGACACCCTGTAAAGTACAAAGTGGAAGAAGACTGTCAGACTCTGGAAATTCTTTAGGAAACAGGAAACAGGATAATGAAACTACTCAGCTGCAGAGACGTGCTACCTTTCCTGAAAAAGAAAGCATAACTCCAATGGCAGATCTGAGAGCCCAGAGTGGAACCAAGAAGTTTCCAGGCCTTGAAACATAATGATGTTTACTGCCTGAATTTTTAAATTGCTTGAGTCTAGTGGCTCCTTTTTTCATACCATTTCATCCCTTTTTGAACAGGAACGTCTAAAATTCCTATCCTATCCCTGTCTACCATTGTACTTTATGTGGAGATAATTTGTTTTCTAGTCTCACAGATCCACAGATGGAGGTGAATTTTGTCCCAGGATGGATTATCACCAAAGCCTCACCCACACCTAATTTATATCATTTAAATATCAAATTGAGGACTTTTGAGCTAATGAGATTTAGATGATGCTGGGTGTGGGGGTTCACCCCTGTAATCCCAGCACTTCAGGAGGTGGAGGCAGGAAGATCGCTTGAGGCCAGGAGTTCAAGAGCAGCCTGAGCAAGAGGAGATCCCATCTCTACAGAAAATAGAAAAATTAGCTGAACATGGTGGTTCGTGCCTGAAGTCTCAGCTGCTCCGGAGGCTAAGGCAGGTGAATCATTTGAGCCCAGGAGTTCAAGGCTGCAGTGAGCCATGATCCTGCCACTGTACTCCAACCTGGGTGACAAGAGCGATACTCTGTAAACAAACAAACAAAAAAGTTAGTATGTCCAAAATAAGATCCTGAGACTCCCTCCAAAACAACTTCCCCTTGGTGTTTTGCAACTCATTGAAAGCAAGTCTATTCTTCCAGTCACTCAAGCCGAAAGAATTACCTCCCTTTTTTTTTTAACCTCCTACATCTGATCCTACCATCTGGAAATCCTATCAGCATTACCTCCAAAACAAAATGTTAAGAATTTGGCCAGTTGTGGTGGCTCACATCTATAATCCTAGCACTTTGGGAAGCTGAGGCAGGAGGATTGCTTGAGGTTAGGAGTTCAAGACCAGCCTAAGCAAGAATGAAGCCTCTCTATAAAAAATAGAAAAATTAGCCAGGCATGGTGGCACACACCTATAGCCCAGCTATTCAGGAGGCTGATCCCAGTAGTTTAACCCCAAGAGTTGGAAGTTACAGTGAGCTATAATGACACCACTGCACTCTAGCCTGGGTGACACAGTGAGACCTTTCCTCAAAAAAAAAAAAAAAAATTAAGTGTTTCTCATTATCCCCACTGTCCCCACTCTGATCCAGAGATCATCTCCCTTCTAGATTAATTCTATACCTCCTAACTGGTCTCTCTGCTTCAGCCCCTTCCAGATCAGTCTATTTTTAACCCAGACAGATCATGCTATTTCTGTGCTTGAAACCTGCGAAGTGACCCATCTCACTCAACATCTTTACCATGACTTAAAAGCCCCTCCATGATGTGGCTGTCCGTTACCTCACATGTCCATCTCTGCCATTCCCGCCTTCTCCTCCCTGTGGCCACACTGGCCTTCATAACTCCTTGAACTCAGGCACATTTCCACAACCTACCTCTCTGCCTGCCAAACCCTCTGCCCAGCATGCGCTTTCCCTAGACAGCGCCCTCACTTTGCGCAGATCTTTATTCAAAATTCATCTTCTCAGTGAGGCCTCCCCTGACCCCTTTATCATATTTCAATATTCCCCAGCAATTTATATATTTTCCCCTCACTTAGTTTGCTGCAGTTATCACTATCACTGTATTTTATTCATGTGTTTTATCTTCTGTCTCCCTCACTAGAATGTAAGCTCTGTGGGGCAGAGATTGTATCTACTTTGTTCACAGTGTACCCCAATGCATAGATGACAGGCTATGTTCAAGTCACATGGTGCTTGATAAATGAATTATTGAATGGTTCATAAATGAAGGGATATAGATGAAATTATGAAAACAATGAAGAGAGAAAAATGGAGCTATCCTTAGGAAGAAAATGATAATTTATTCTTGGATGCAACCATACTTTGTGTCTCATATTGTGATGAATGGTACAGCAACCTAATTCTTACTCCTCTTTCAAACTCCAACTCATGTTTCACCTTTTTCATGAATTCTTCTCTGATAGACCCAGTACTCAGGGATTCTCTCCCTGGCCCAAAACCTAAACCTTTATAGTCAACGTCAATCAGTTACCACTTAAAGACCTTGTATGGTGCATTAGCTTTATGTATGTGTGTGGGGGGGGGGTATACATTTGCAAACTATTTCTCCAACCCAACTGTCATCTCTTCAAGAATATGACCTTCATTGCATACTTCTCTATATACCCTCTTCCCTCTACTGAGACTCATGTACTTCTATGCATGTGGTTTGTCTGTTTTTATTAGAGATGGGGAAGGCTAGAGCATCAAGACATTTTAAAAAGTCAAGATTCACCAGTGCTCAGAGCTCTGGGCACTCCTGGAAGTCTCATCTCTGAATAACAGGGGAAGGTGACAATGGCAAGATTAGGAATGCTATTTTTCTCTTTCTTGCAAGTATTATCTATTTTTTTATTTTGGTAACAGATAAAATTTACCATTTTAACTATTTTTAAGGTTGTGGTTCAATGGTGTTAAGTATCATACATTCACATGGTTGTGAACCATCATCATCTCTTCCTTACATAAGCCTTTTTAGATGCCTGTCTCAGCAGCAAGTAAAAGGTTTTCACATTCTTCTTCACCTGGCCCCATTATATCAATAACAACCCCAAGTTCCTGGAAGCCAAAGCTGCCCTTAGTTTTTGTTTGTGTTTTTTAAAGTTACCCCAGGCCCATAAGTGGCCATAATTACTGAAAAAGGATCCTGGCATTGTAAATACTATTGAAAACTAGAGAGGAATAGCCAAATATAGAAAACTATCAAAAAGTACTCAAGTAATAGAAAATTTGGCAAATGATTTTCAAAACTGCTCCCAATAAAGCTAAAGGAAACTTCAAGTAATTTTACATTACCAAGAAAGTTTCAATGTAACAAAGTTTGTTTTCATTATCCAGCAGTTACTTTATAACTCTATTACTTCACAACAAGTAATTTTGTACAACAGATGTTTCCCTAACATCCTTATCCATTTAGCAGTTGTCATCCGTAAGAACTTACCTCATTATATATGTTCCCCTCAATTGCATGCCGGGTAAACTCAGTGAGGTCACCAAGCTATTGTAGCCAAACTCTTTACATCTCCATTGGTCCGCTGGGGAGCAACATTCCTCTTTTATCATTCTCCTGTCCCTCCTGTCCCTGTAAAACATCCTCATAGTTTTTAAAAAATCATAATTCATCTATTAAATACATACACATAAATTCAAAAAAATTAGAAGATGTTGTCTGCATAGTACAAATATGCAGGTCAGGGCAGTCCTCCTCAGGAGTCCAGATAATGCAGCGCTTCAAAGCAAAGACGTGGAGTCACCCAGGCTTAAGCTCCCATTCTGATCCTCCAGGCACGAGCTGCACAACTCAGGCAAGACACCAAATCTCTGAACTTCAGCTACAGCCACTGTGAAATGGGGTGTAATCGCAGCACTTACTTCACATGACGTTCGTAAAGGTTAAACGCATCTATGGCACTAAGTTCTGTGCACACGGTAAAATGTTTGATAAGAATTACTTAAATATACCATTAAGTAATATTTATTAGTCTCATTTTTATGTAACAGAAAGAAAAACGACAGTAACAACACAAAAATCAGACATCAGTCTTGAAGTGGGGAGAATAAATTATAAACTGTACCCCCTTCACTAATAGACTGTGTGTAGGAAAAAACTCTGCTTAAGAATTTGGTCATCAAGAATTTTATTTTCCTTCTCCAAAACTCAAAGCTTTTACCCATTCTTTGTCACATACGCTGAGGGCCAGGGTACAGGATAACCCAATGATAGACTCAAAAGTTATGAATGGTGAGGCCCAAAGTTCATCTAGATGGGGAAATTGAAATGAGTCCAGATTATTTAGTTACAGATCTATAACTATTTGGGGGCATTGGCTCTGGGTAGCTCCAAGTTTTTAGGGACCCTAGAAAGTTGGAAAAGAGAGGTGACAAGCTTTTCAGCTATTGAAGAAGGGCCAGCAATATTTAAACAGTTTAGGGCCCTTAGACAGACTGTAGCCAGTAAACTGTACCCTGTGATGGAAACTAATTAGTAAATTATTTTTGTAAAAATTGTGTCTAATGTTCACTTTTAAGTTGTTCCTTGCTCTGAACTGGAATCACTCTATTATCCCTAAAACCTTCCTAAAATCTGTTAGACACAGTACCTTGTCAGTGGTGCTTTAGGCAATGGAGAAGCAGGGGTGGTCCCATCTGGGGCCATGTAGGTATGGGAAGGGCATGAACCAAAGGACAGGAGAGCCAGGTGTGGTGGCTCAGGCCTGTAATCCCTGTCAGACTGGACATATACAACCCGCACACCACCAGCCACCATTCATTCATAGGTGGCCTCCCTCTCTTCCTGATGCTGTCTGTCCCCTTGGACTCCTTGGATTTTTAGGGCTCTCCCAAACCCCTGCTGATGATTTGTGACTTTGGCATACCTTAAGACTCTAGGTAGTGTCAGCAGCCCCTTCCCTCCACCCCTCCCCACGTCTTACATGTGGCCTTCCTGCTGCAGCCAGCACCCCTGCCACCACACCTGCTCGTGCCCAAGGAGCCCAGCCTCTAGGAGTTACATGAGACTTGGGCAATAACACCCTCTATTAAGTTCCCGTGATAATCAAATGAGATCATGTCTATAAAAGTTCTGCTTTAGGGCTGGGCTCAGTGACTCACACTTGTAATCCCAGCACTTTGGGAGGCTAATGCAGGAGGAAGGCTTGAGCCCAGGAGTTCCAGACAAGCCTGGGAAACATAGAGAGACCTCATCTCCAAAAATATGAAAACAAAACCAGCTAGTTGTGGTGGTGTGTGCCTGTAGCCCTAGCTACTCAGGAGGCTGAGGAGGGTGGATGGCTTGAACCCAGGAGTCCCAGGTTGCAGTGAGCCACAATCATGCCACTGCACTCCAGCCTGGGTGACAGAGAGAGAACTCATCTCTAAAAAAATAATAATAAGGCTCTAGAACATGATTATTTATTAACAGTCACAGAAAGATGCCTAAATACCTCATGCTGTAATATATATCTGCTAATAGATATTGTGCTTTCAGTTGCTATTTCTCTTGTGATAGCATTCTTAGCAGGAACCTCCTTAACTGAGATTTCAGCACCTTAGCTCAGGACATAAGTTCTACTAGATGGTTCCAGGTGCCAAGTCATTTGGTAGCTGTAACTGAGCAACCCAGCCACAGCTGAGGTTCATGTCAAGTTGTTGTACTGCGATATTCTAAATAAGAATCCTGCCAATCATTAAAAATTAAACCATTATTTTAAAAGCGATGATAAATTTAGTATTTATTCATTATTGGAAAAAGAAACAGTCGACATAGCAATTGCAGGGGGAAACTGCGAGCACTTTCTGTGAAGTCTCTCGTCACGGACCCTAGTTAGCGGGTTTCATGAGGGCTCTTTCCTGCCCGAACACCATCCTGTCTGTCAGCTACAGTCAAGGGCTGGCTCAGTCACAAAAGCTCCCTGTCATTTCCGGACAGGATTCCGGCACCTTCCAGAGCATCAATTCTGTCACTAACACTTATTTCTTTTGAACCTACATAAGATTATATTAACTTAACCAGGCTAGAGACCTTCTTTTTCTGTTAAGATCAACCTTTAGGCCAGACATGTCCTCACTCAGAGTTTTTCTGCAGGGTCCACTTCAAGGGCTCTCAGCTGCCTTTAGTCAGTGACTCAGTTCGTGGTGACCATACTCAAGAACACACAAAAAAATGTTTCCCTCGCTTAACACTCCATTAACTTTGGAGGTGAATTACTTTAGAGGTGTGCTTCTGCTAAATTATAACTGGCACATTCAGGTCAATTTCCCCTCCTCTATCCATCCTGACATATTTCTCTCTCGGGCAGTAAGAACTGCCACGTCTTTCAGAACACCCGTGTCGCAGAGAATACCTCTGCCAGGTGACTGCTCAGGCTGCCAGGTGGGGGAGCATTCTCAGCTAGCTCCCTTGAAGAACTGCCCCCCACCACCACGCCTTGCTTTGCTTTTATTACATCGTAAGAACTCATACAACACTGAAGGTGAATCATGGTCATTTTATACACACAAGATACTCCAGGACCTTTCATGGGCTTATATAGAAATGGCATGATATGTGTTAGTGTTTGCTAGTGATAATTAAGCTCAGTTAACCAGCCCATGTAGGGTACCATGTAAAACTGCTTGGACTTGGAAACCAACTGGAAATGGAGATGAGAGAGGTTTTACGTAAGGCTGAGTAGAGTGAGTAGGTGTGTGGTGAAGCCTTTATATGAAAAAGGAATTTCAAGGGGGGGGGGAGGGGTACAGGCCAGGAAAGGGATTGGAAGGTGGAAGAGCACAGAATGAAACTGATTTTAGAAATCCTGTGTTTGAGGTATTTGACATAGCTATGAAATGAAAACAGAGAACGGAAACTTAAAAGAAAGGTAGAGGCTGGAGAAATTGATTTGAGAATGATCATCATAGATGGGTGCTGAAGCCATAGAGTAGTTGAGATTTGTAGGAAAAAGAGAACAGAGAAAGAAAAGAGAAACTTAAATTGTAAGACACGTTGCCGTGCTTCTTTCGTCTATCCCCTTTTGGGCCCAGTCTATTTGTGGAAGGATGAGTGATCGTTGTGACTGTACCTTAGGAAGGATGGAGAGACATAGTGTGGTACAAGAAGGGGGCTGAGAGGGAGACATTTCAGTTAAGGAAGTCCTTATTTTCTCAACTTTCTCATTAAAAGTGAAGCCATTATTGTTAAACCAACCAAAAATTTAGTAGTACATTCATTCCTAGAATAAGAAATCGTTAGCATACCAATTGTAAAGGGAAATCGAAGGACTTTATGCTAAGTCTACCCTCATACCCAATGGAGTGCCCAAGTCCTGCTAAAACTGTATCATCAACGCCCCTACAAACTTACCTTATTCATACTGGACAAGGAAGCCCAGTAATCTACTAGACAGATCCAGAAAATAGCCAGACGCAGTGGCTCATGCCTGTAATCCCAGCACTTTGGAAGGCCAAGGTGAGAGGATCACTTAAGGCCAGGAGTTTGAGACCAGAAAATACAAATCTAATCTTGGTTTAGGTTTTAGTTTAGCTACAGTCAGATAATAAAAACTCAATTTATTTATTTATTTATTTATTTTTCCTATAAGGTCTCAGAAAAGTCCACACAGGATTTGCATGCAAGCTTGATGTGTTCAATCAAATTCACTATCTTCCCCATGATAAAATCTGGACTGGAAATTTCAACTATCCCTTTAAAGTTATTCAATTGTACTCAATACTAGCAACAAGACTGATTTCTATCTGCTACATACCAACCATTCTGTAGATTTCTGGAATATAACAGCCTCGTGTCTAGGTTAAGTCTGTACTTATAAAAACCACAGATTATTAATTTAGTTTCTGCTCCATCTCACTGGACACACAAAGATGTCCTGCAGCAGAATCTTGCCAACTCCTATGACCATTTGGTAGAGTCTCACTGAAAATCAGTCTGGTGTGTATCTACCTGCTTTTGCCAATATGACTATAAGAGAAAAGGATAGAATAAAATGCAGGTGTCCAGTATAGCCATTGCTTTTCTTGCTCTCCCGACTCTGCTTTCTCTTCTCTCTCCTTGAACCTAACCCGCTCATGCTCCTAGATTTTCTCATTGGGCTGCCACCTTAGTTACATTATGGGCTACGCTGCTTAGAGTAGACTCCCAACACAACAACATAGAGGATTTTTTTCTATCTCTTCTGTAGCAACCTGAGATGACGGGCAGTCCTGAGGGCTGGCAGCTCTGCTCCCTGAGATCATCCAGGGACCCACATTCTTTCTGCCTTCTTGTCCCACTGTCTCCAGATGTAGCTGTCCCCATCCCGGCCTTCAAAGTAGCCAACCACCACCATGGCCTGCAAAGCAGGGGGAGGAGAAATAGGAAGTGGCACATTTCACTTATGCTCACATCCCACTGGCCAGAGATCAGGAAATGTATTCCCTGCTGGGCAGCCATGTGTTCACTGAAATTTGGGGTCGGGGTCTTTAACTGAAGGAAGAAGGAGGGAACAGACTTTGGAGGAAATTAGCAGTCTCTGCCACAGCTAGTTCAGATTAGGCTTAGGAAATGCCAAGCTCAGCCAGCCTGGGTGCAAAGAGTTTCGTATTTTTCACATTAGATCCTTGAGAAGCCTCAACTATAGGTGCAATACTATTCATGTCTGTTGGGAACTTTTTATTATGTGTCAGGGATTGTGCTAAGTACTTTGTATATATGAACTTATATAACCCTTACAGCAAACATACATGTGGATATTGTCATCCCCATTTTAGAGATAAGAAAAAAATTGAATTTAGAGTAGTAAAGCAATTCTCCCAAGCTCAGACAGCTAAGCAGCAGTGTCAGGGGACAGGGTAGAGGGAGGTGAGCTTCTAGGCTTCTAGGTAGATTGAAATAAGCTGGACAATTGGACAAAGCTTCGAGCTAATAGGAATGGGACAGAAAGCTAGGCCCCATGAGTGGGGATAGGGAATGCAGGATGATGGCAGAAAGCCATTCAGCTTGGATGACCATGATGCTGGAGTTACATAGATGATCCCTGGCCCGATTCTCACTCAGGCACTGAGAAGGGGTGTATTTACCCAGGAATGCACCAAACCCTGAGTCTGGCAGCAACTCACCATTTTCTGTCCTGCTCACTGGGTTGGGAACACCTGCATGGTGCCTTAGTAATCAGTTTCCGTGTTTCAGGGCCTGGAAGGGGCTCTGTCCCTATTCAGTCACTCAGCACATGCACTGAATGCCATGTCTTGATCAGACTCTGCCAGGGCCTTGGGGACATACAGATGAGCAGGAACAGAATCATCCTCCTTCTCTCAGAATGCACAGAAGGGAAGACAGACACTAGACCCTCTGCCTACAATAGCATGTCACCAATGTGGTGGTGGGGAAAGTGCCAAGTGATGGTCATGTCCCTCCATAACTGAGACGGAGGGGTTTACCCACAACCAGAATGGAGGAACTCATTCCTAACAGGGGAGGGTGGGCCCATCCTTCCCAGAGAACCCAAGGAGCAATGCCCTAAGCAAGTGGCCAGGAAGACTGACTTAAGGACTAACAACAAGGACGGGATGAGAGAACAACCAGAAAGTACTCTGTGCAGACGGCAGAACACAAGCGTTGCTGCTTTAAGCCACGGTCCCATGGTTGCAAAACGAAGATGGCATGAGAGTTTTTAAACCCAATAACCAAATTATTATATCATTGCCTTTCTTCTTGAATCCTCATTTCCAAGATCCTGACTCTGACTTATTTTAGTTTGATCTTTTATCAAGGACTATCTTTTCCTGGTGACCCCTGCCTCCCTAGTATTGATGTTTCCATTCAATCCCTTCAACTTCACCCATCTGATTCCCTTCCCCTGACACTTTTTCCTGGGGCAACCAGCACTTATGACAGACAACATCCTATAAATAACCAGTTGCTACAAAACGTTCTTAACAACAACTACTGTTAATGAAAATAAACTGCAAGAATATTTGCATCATCAGGCCACCTAGGGCACCCCTTGAACCCTTCCAGTTAGCAGATGCTCTTAGGATCAGAGACGTGCGTGATTGTGAAAGGGAATTAAGTGAGCAGCATTGGTGTCATTACTCACACAAGCCAAGATTGGAGGCTGGTAGGTAGAGAATTGGGGGGGAGGCAATGGGTGTCTGTGGAGTTCAGACTCTCATGATTGAGTCCAGAATCAGCTCAGAGAGTAATGACAAACAGTAAACAACCCTTTGGCAAAAAGTAAAAACAAGTCAAAAATCTAAGAAGCAGTGTTTGCATCTTCAGAGTGTGCTATGATTTGCATATCCATTCCCTCCAAAACTCATGTTGAAATCCCCAATGTGGCAGCATTGGGAGATGGGACCTCTAAGAGGCGATTAGGTCTTGAAGGCTCTTTTCTTACGAATGGATTAATCCACTCACAGACTAATGGGTTATCATGGGAGTAGGCCTGGTGGCTTTATAAGGAGAGAAAGAGAGACCTGAGCTAGCGTGTGAGCACACGCAGCCCCCTTGCCACGTGATGCTCTGTGCCTCCTCGGGACTCTGCAGAGTCCCACCAGATGTGGCCCGTCGACCTTGGACTCCTCAGCCCCCATAACTGTACGAAATAAGTTCCTGAGAACCTCTCTGCCTTGTCTACCAACGTCTGTGAGCCTCGGCAGCTCCGGAGCCTGGGCAGTCTTCTATGGAAGGTCAGTAGGAGCAGTTGACTTATTCACCTCTACAGGAATAAGACTTGGCCTATTTTGGTTTTCAGTGAATTATGCCTTTTCTGTTTGGGACCCAGCCAAGGAGGTTTCCAGTTGAAGGAGGAGATTCTTCAATTGGGCTGGAACCGGGACTGAGCTCCGGTGCTGCCTGTAATGGGAAGGAGATGTCACCAGCCAGGCAACTCCGAAGATGCCCTGGAAGTCATTGCCTGACAATAACTGATGTTCCCATCACTTTCTATGCAACAATGCGAAAGCCACCTGCACAAAGCAGCAAGGAAACGCACCCTAAATAGTGTCATTAAGTCTTTTGTAGAGGTTGGACTAAGTCAAGGGTAATGGGCCAGTATCATCTTGTGATCTGGTAAACAAATAAAAGTGGTGGCACCTTTGAAAAAACAAAAAAAAGAAAGAAGTTCCTTTCCTTTATAAATTACCCAGTTCCAGGTATTCTGTTATAAGCAACAGAAAATGGACTAAGACAGAGCAGTACGTTCTCCACTCTTGAGGTACTTTGTATATCAGACGGTGTTGCTGTGTAAATCACAAATACTTCATTCATCCATAGGTACTTATCTAACACCTGCTACATGCCACACAGTCTGCTAGGTACTAAAAATGACACAGTGACAGATAGATACAGTTCTTGCCATGTGGACAAAGAGGAACACAAATAAATCTATGATTATAAACTGTGATAAAGGCTGTGGAGGGAAGTTAAAGGGTTTGATGAACACTTTGAGAGGACAGTCATTTCAATTAAGGGGCCAGGGAAAGTATCTCTGAGGAAGATATGTAAGCCCAAAATAAATAGGACTGGGCCAGTAAAGTGACAGGAGAAAGGAATGGCAAGGGACGTTGAACACAAAGGGGAAGGAATAAAAAGACCAAGCCATGGAGGAGGAAATAGAGGCTCCTGTGCACCCCAGCTCCCTGAGGACAGTAAGCCACAAGGGTCAGAAAATAGCTGCCTCTCAACCTAGTTCACCAGACGTTCGGTGGTAAGTTGTTCTCTGTCTTCAGGGACAAGATAGGAAGGAAGAAGTTACCAACAGTTTGAATTCTGACTGCTGAGGTTGTTGCTAAGTCAATCCTTGAACTCCCAGGTTGAATTAATCATTAGACATTCTGAGTTTACATAATACTTTGACTACACTTTCCTGTCTCATTGCTGCTGTATCTTGCATCTTTACAAGCCTTTTTCCTTCTAGCCTCTGAGTTTATAGAGCACAGAAATGTTTTACTTATAGTTATATCTTTGGAGTCTAGCACACTGCCTGAAAAATAGTAGTTACTCTATAAATATATAATAAATAGAAACATGAAAAATGCATCAATTAATCAGTCATTAGGTTCTGGAGAATTTTCTTATAATTATAATTTTAATTTTTTTTTTTTGAGACAGAGTCTCACTTTATTGCCCAGGCTAGAGTGAGTGCCGTGGCGTCAGCCTACCTCACAGCAACCTCAAACTCCTGGGCTCAAGCAATCCTGCTGCCTCAGCCTCCCAAGTAGCTGGGACTACAGGCATGTGCCACCATGCCTGGCTAATTTTTTTTTTCTATATATATTAGTTGGCCAATTAATTTCTTTCTATTTATAGTAGAGATGGGGTCTCGCTCTTGCTCAGGCTGGTCTCGAACTCCTGAGCTCAAACGATCCGCCCACCTCGGCCTCCCAGAGAGCTAGGATTACAGGCTTGAGCCACCGCGCCCGGCCTAATTATAATTTTTGTAATTGTCTTACGTGGGTTTAGTTTACATACATTATATATTTTATATGAAAATGTCTAAAGGTAATAGTTTGATGAGAAATAGTTTTTTTGGTTTTTTTTTTTGGCCAGGTGTGGTGGCTCACACCTGTAATCCTAGCACTCTGGGAGGCCGAGGCAGGCGGATTGCTCAAGGTCAGGAGTTCGAAACCAGCCTGAGCAAGAGCAAGACCCCTTCTCTACTAAAAATAGAAAGAAATTAATTGGCCAACTAAAAATATGTAGAAAAAAATTAGCCGGGCATGGTGGTGCATGCCTGTAGTCCCAGCTACTCGGGAGGCTGAGGCAGGAGGAT